>JBBPKI010000421.1:0-20764 GCA_038089155.1 Nevesoporus exiguus
AGAGCATGCCTAGAAGGGTTCAGGCAGTGATTAAAGCAAAAGGAGGCTATACCAAGTACTAAAGTGTTGAAATATCCTGTTTGATTCAAAAGTGCAAAAACCCTTTCCATGATGTTACTGTTTTGAAACACCTGTATCTCCATAGCATGTGAACCAAATCACATGACTCAGGGGGTAATTTCATAGCCAAGAGTGTGTACTATTTATAACTCCACCAAAGCTAATTGTAATTCCCATGCTGTTTGGTGGTGTGCTTCACACACCACCATCCAAGCCAACATGAAAAGAGTTTTTGAGGTCACTGTAGTACTGGCTTGACCAGCATAGTGCTGTGTGAGTACTGGTAAATGGCACAAGAAGTGATGTCCTCTGGAATAAACTAAGTCTGGCTGGTCACAGTGCATACCAGTCATGTAGGGGATTGAAACTGGCTGGAAATATACCAGGAAACCAGCTGGTCAACCAGTATAGTACCAGTATGACTGGCATAGCGCTGGATGAGTACTGGCTTGATCCCAATATTATTAAACACCCTATAATTCAGAATTCCATGTGTAGGGAACCACAGTTCTCCACACCGCACACCCAGCAGTTGAGGGTTATTGGTTTAATTGCATCCAAACCTGGAATGCAAGCCTGGTTATGAGAAGAACGATGAGATACCTTGACAGGCATGCACTAGAGTTCAATTCTGCTGTGCTAGCAGCTGGAGAAGACTTGACAACAATATGAACATGTTCCTCCAAGGGTGGCTTGGGAAAGTAATAGGACAGCATTTTCCATGCCTCTAGGAGCTGTTCATGATCTAGTGGCCCCATCCTTTCAATATCTGGCCCCCAAGGCATGGAAACCTTGTAAAGGGTGAGAGCATTTGCATCTACATCATGAAAGACAACCAGTTTCTGGCCTTTAATGGCTTGCTTTAGGGTTCCAACAAGCTCTGAGTTCAAAATTTCAACAGGAATGATGGAGTTGTAGCTATAGCCATGCACCCAGCAGTTGAGGATTATTGGTTTAATTACATCTGAACCTGGAATGCAAGCCTGGTCATCAGGAGAATGATGAGATACCTTGATAGGCACACACTGGAGTTGGATTTCAACTCTGCTGTGCTAGCAGCTGGAAGGGGCATAAGTGGAGATGACAACACATGACAGCATCAAGAAACATACTGGATGGAAGCTTGATCAGGATATGAAGGTCATCATTAGAAACATTGCTCCTAAAACAATTCACTAGCTTTGCCATCACATGTAATGGTAGCTTCAGCTCCAGACATGTAATGCCCTCCTTGGTCAATCCTTTGTAGGGCCTGGTGTAGAGAACTGTGGTTCCCTACATCTGTATTCCTGATTTATAGGGCATCCAATGACATCACACTTCATCCAATGTTATCCTGGTCATCCTGATGCTATCCCGGTAGACCGGATGATTTCCTGGTATGTTTCTGGTCAGGATCAATCCCCTACATGACTGGGTTGTGCAGAAACCAGCCGGAGTTGGTTTATACTGGCCGGAATCACTTTCCGATGATGTTTCCTGGTATTCTGATGTCTAAGTTTGTTTGTTTGTGACTGGTTTGTATTGTTTTGGGCTTGTTTAGCTATTTTTACTTATTTGACATTGTTTTATGTTAGTTGAGCACTACATAGGCATGTCATTACTTATCTAATAAAAGTTTTCTGCTCTCCTTAGTGTTAGAACACCTGGTATAAGCCTGTAAGCCTGGTCCTAGCCCTCCCTCACTGTCTGCATTGCATGCAGAAGTCCGGGAACACATCTGGAAGTCTGGAGTCCAGTTCCTTTTGAAGAAGACCCCCATAGGAGTAGTCCACACCAGTGGTACACTCTTTACCATTCTTTTATTACCCATTTCCAGCCATTTTCTATTGCCTTGTGACTCCCTGGGATGAACATATCACCCCATTCCTTTCTCTTGCCTCACATGCAGGCACATTTAGATCTTTACACCAGACACCTTGTAGAGGTCAAGAGCATGAGTGCTTATGTGACCAAAGGCATTTTTGTTCTTCATCCTTATTGAATCCTTGACATTGCAGATGCATGCTGTCAGTGAGACCTGGACTTTGAATAGGCAGTCTGGATCTTCACCAAAGATAAGACAGTTAAGAATGATTTCACAAGGGACACTGGCAGCCATGTTGGAAACTTGGCTGAGGATAATAAACACCACACCCCCAGGTATATTAGCCCAGTGGGAAACTCTTAAACAACAATAAAGTGCTGATGATGGCAGCAAGTCAAGCCAAGGTCAGACAAGTTGGACGACAGGCAACCTGAGCAAGGGACGATTACTGTCCCCTAGACTACCCTTTGTTGTTAAATGCCACTATGTCATGTGGCATCAAGCCATGTGGAGCTTGCACATGATCTTATTAGTATGCAAGATTGTCTCAGGCTCCACTCTTTCAACACTCAGAAGAAAAGAACCAATTGACTTGCCTGAATTCCAGGCAAAGACTGCCATCAGCACTGCACTCATCCTCACTGGTAACATATTTGCAGAGTACTGATGTCCTCCCCCTCACCCCCACCTGCACACACTCACCCCATCTCAGACTCACCTTTGGTCTCATGGGCCTCAATGAGCTCCACCTCCACATGCTCACTACCTTTTCTGACAGCCCAGTTAAAAAGAGGGGTGCACCCACCCCCATCCCTTCTTTGCTTGTCTCTCACCCTGCCAGTCTTGAATCTCATGCATAAGGGCTGTCACTGGATCCTCATTGTCATACTCCCACCTCTTGTCCATCTCTTGGCTCATGTTCCAGCAGGTCCTCCTTCTCACTAGCATTGTCTGTATACCCCTTCTTTGTGTCCCCCCACCCTTATGCCTTGTCAGATTGTCAATGAAAGCTAACCTGTTTTCCTTGATGGTGCCATAAGTGTCTGAGCATGCGACCTGCCTGTGTTGTGGCCTGCTTGCCCCAGACAAAAGACACAGCTGCAGGGGCAAACGACAGGACAAATGTTAGGGAACACCCCCACATTTGGGATGGCCATCACATCCTCCTCTCTACCTTGCTTGAATTGGCAGATCAGTGTCTCGCTGCTGGCCACAGGGAGTGTTCCATGCCATGGCCAGTTCAAGTAGGTAAGGAAATTTGTGATAGCAGCTGCCATGAGGGCATTGCTGTTGTCATTGTATGGCAGCATTGGCCATGCATGTAATGACGATATTGTCACTGTTTCACCACTGCATTGTTGTCAGAAGGCAGCCCAACCCATCACAGGCTACCATGTATATGTACCTGCATGGATAAGGGCACTGTCCCCATATGGGGGGGATGGGGGGATGCCTCAAGGGGCATAGCCGTGAACCCATAGGCTGAAGAGCAGCAGGCAAAAAAGATGCTGGGCCAAGACCAGCCTATGTGGAAAACATGAATGGCAGCACTTCAGGGCTAGAGGGATGGGCATGGTCAGTCAAAAAAAAGGCTGGTGAAAAGATGGCATGCTGAAAGGGTGCCATGGGCATAAACAGTGTGGCTGAGGTTGAGGGGGACATGGACACAAGCATGCAGCACCAATGAGCAGAGAAAGGAAAGGGGCTCGAGGCAGGGCAGCATAAGGCAGTGCATACCAAGGCCTAGCCCTGCAGCAGCTCACTGGGGAAGGGGCATGGGGGTTGAGGGCCAGGGTGGTGTATGGGAGCTTTCCAAGTGTGCCAGGGTTTGGCTCGACAATAGAAGGCCCACAGCCAAGGAGAAAAAAAAATGGGGACTATGTAGTGTGCCAGGGGGGTGGGGGATTGGGGGCAGGTAAGGGGCTTGCCGGGGAGGGCGTATACCCAGGCAGCCTGGCAGCTACCTCTTAGTATGCAGTATTTGACTAGGAAGGAGATCATGTGCATTCAAACTGGCAAGACTGTGTTTGAATTTTCAGAACATTGTATGTCAGGATGCCTGGATACCAGGAAAAGCCAGATCTGCAATGAAGATGTCAAGCAAGGTCTTCACCATCCAAGGATCATGGTGTAGAAAATCTCTATTTCAAGGCTCTGATCCTGCAACATTGTGCAGTCACATCAGCTTGCAGAGCAACCATGGCCCACGATGCTGACTAAGATACAGTCCCGTGATCCACTTAGTGGCTATGAGATAGGATTCACAAAGGTTCACAGCCAACCCCTCGCTCCCCTAGACCAGGTGTGTATCCAAGCCCTTCTCCGCTACACACCACTCATACCACACCAGAATGGGCAATTTCACAGATGTCAAACTTCAAGTGCAGAGTGGGTCCCTTGGAAACACCAACCCCTTCGTTCATCCAGTTGGAAATTCATGCCCTATCCGTAAACTTCCTACAGAAATACTTTCATATCTGTTCGAGTACCTGGCCAACTCAGAGACCCGATGCAATGAAACTGCATCAGAGGACGAGATCTCTGGCAAGGTCTATGTGAAGCAGGAACATAATTGCAGATCTTGCGAATCACTTTGCAAACCTGACATGAAGACACCCACGCAGTGGTTGACAGTTTTTCTTGTTTGCCGTTACTGGTACAATATCGCAACTTTGACCCCATCCCTCTTGTCAAATATTGTGATCACTCCACGGTCACGTCCTCCCTTCTGTCGCATTGCCAAGCAACTGGAACGGAGCAGAGATGTTCCCATAGACATCCAAATCAACTTTCTTAACGCTTTTAATTATCCCAAGTCGCACATCTGTCTGTTTTGCGAGCTTCTCTTCACAGAGGTTCACCGCTGGCGCTCGTTAGAGGTTCAGGTTGCCTGTGTTGCGTACATGGATGACATCCTTGATACAATCTTCAAACATCCCATCTATATCCCATACAACCTCAGATCGATCGTGTTGTATTCTGGTGACGGTGATCATTGCTCCCCAGGTCCTCTCCCACCGAACCCCTTTGCATTTTTCGGTTGCCTGGCTCCCCGCCTGAAAACTCTGTCCCTATCCGGAGTGAGCCTTGTTTGGAGGCAACTCTTGGTCTCCCCGGCATCTCATCTTACAACTCTCAAGATTGTGGTCGATTACGAGGAACGCCCTTCCTTGGCCGAACTCGCTGCCATCTTGTGTGGCGTTCCACATCTAAACTCTCTCGTCTTTACGATTTATGATGAAAACTGTTTTGGTCCCAGCTGGGCTGATCCAGGGTTAGAGAGTATCTCTGGAGACCATAATGTGACTCCAATTAAGCTCCTCGAGCTCAGCCAACTGGACATCTCCCTGCCACCTACTATGGCAATCCAGCTTCTGTGCAGGTGCTACACTCCTTCCCTTAGAGGAGTGTCTATATCCTCTCGCCTTAATCCCCCCTCCCTGCGAGCAGACCTTGAAGCAATCATTGTACAGCTCGTCGGATGCTTGGCAAGCACTAGGACTTTCGATATGGAGAGTCCTCCTTGCCACTCCTCGCGCGTCTCACTTGCTCAAGCTGGTGTTCATCACCTCCGCCTCGCGCATTTCAACGATTTGGGTACTGAATCCATCGATTTCTTGTACTGCAACTTGAACCAGCTCACGTCCCTCACACTCATTCGCTCCGAGGCTTGGGCTGGGTTCGTCGATCTTCTTTTCACGCCAACAGGTCGCCTCTGTGATGTCAAGCTGCCACAGCTCAAGACGCTCATTATACATGATTCTCCTTTATTTGATTTGAACATTCGGCACATCTGCGCGCTTGCTTGGCATAGAAAGGATATAGGCGTTCCTCTCAGAGTGTTGAGTCTAAGCGAACTGCAGACTGAGTTTCCGCGCGAGTGCTCGCTGTGGTGCAAGGAGAATCTAGAGGCGTTTTACTTCTGGTGATCCAAATCGAAGCCAATAGATATGATCGTATGTGTCTACTGTATGTATACATGTGAATAGTAGAACCCTCTTTACCAGTGGTTAAGCTTCGCTTGTAGCTCGACGGTTTGCCTCGTTCGTAGGATCGCGGCACCCCATAGACAGGCTGGTCACAGACTAGCATTTAGCCTGGAGTCGACTCCAGGTGAGTTCCTGGTAGCGCACATGTGTGAGGCACATTACCAAACTCATAGACAGCTTTTTTGGAGGATGTTCGTTCGTGGTCAACTGACGCCATCCAGCACGCTGGAAACTTTCTATCCCGGAACAACATGATGTATTGTTGGAATTAAAGTATACGAGAGACCATCTTGTATCTCTACATATGTAATGTTACAGGTATCGCCCTGAGGAAACCTATACAATTCTTCCAGTTGGCGGAAGACCTTGATGTCGGACTTGGCTGTATTCGATAGACTGCGCTAACGCTCAGTGATTCACATTCTGCAAGTCAGCACCCATCGCTCTGTTCCTCTTCCGGCTCAACGACAGTTTTCTGGAGGCTGGATCCAGGAATTTTCGTCGACCATTTGGTCATCGAGGGAGTATCTTGCGCGAGCTCAGGGTCCCCAACGCATGTGCATGAATCGCTGATAAGAGCGTTGATCCAGGGGCCAGCGCTGGCTATATGCGTGTCTTGTGACATGGCGGAAGGCCGTGATCTGTGCAACGCCGGTACGCAGAAGAACGCGCAGTGCACGTATGGAGAAAGAGATGAGGAGGGAAGGAGAAGGTGGGGGATACCGCGACAGGACGAGTTCTGGTTTATATACGTTTGGGGAATCGGAGAAATCAGTGCGAGTGTTGGAATACCGTCACGTACCACTACGCCCCAACACCCTCTGGAGCAACATGCGAGGCCTGTCGTCAAGTCCACAGGTGTAAACGCAGACACCCTGCAGTCCGTAGCCTGAGCGATGTATTTGCAGCCCTTTGATTTTTCGGACGAGCGGGAGCTTGAACACGACCCCACCAAAGCTTAAGCGCGATCTGGATTCCATGCGCCGTGTCGACGAACCACTTGACGGAGCTCAACCTGTTCTTTTGGAGGGCACGAGTTGACGATAATGCACGTACGGTTCGGGCAATGTAGCATAACGAGGCGATACTTGCGACCATCCCGTCCCCCGATTTTGATTATGAGGTGGACGATGGTCTGGGAGCTACCCCGTCCACTTGGCAACGGACACCAGACGGAGAGCGGTTCACTCGAGTCGCGTCCGGATCTAACCCTGCGAATTGCGGACCAACCTCGACGGTGGAGAAGGGAGACGACGAACGTGAATGCGCTGGACTGGGTAACCGGACGCCTGTCGTCAAGCAAATTTACTTGTGTTTACCATGTACCATCTTCTCAAGGGCTTACACGAATACCTCACTCGGTGGGCACCTCGTTAGCGTCCTTGAACGTGTCACCAAATGCCGCAGGAAAGAAGAATTTTCGATTATTATCATCGGCCTCGATGGCGCTGGTAAAACGGTAAGTAAACCGCCCGTAACATTTGCCCATGCCAGCGGGGCGCTGACAATCGCAAACGGTATGTGCATGCATCACCAGACGTTGCTGGAGAAGATCAAGACGCTCTATAATACCGCGCCTGGCCTCGATCCTTCGAAGATAGGGCCGACTGTTGGACAGAACAGTACGTTTCGCTGATTCATTCTCGGAGGTCACGTTCATGTTCGTCGCCAGTGGGCAAGGTCTCTCTCCCATCGACGATTCTCAACTTTTTCGACCTCGGGGGTCAAAAGGGCATCAGGTCCATATGGCACAGATATTATGACGACTGCCACGCCGTCGTGTACGTGATCGACGCGCAGGACAGGGAGAGGCTTGGGGAAGGGTGGGAGGTGTTTGGTGCGTCGAATGGCTCCCTGTGATGCATGTCCCGCTGATTGACGCCGCTCCATCGCGCGTATTACGAATCCTGCTTCGTCCACATGACACGTGTAATAGACTCTGTCCTTTCTTCACCTCGGATTCTCAACGTCCCACTTCTCCTTCTCGCAAACAAACAAGACACACCTACGAGCATGTCTGCGACAGAGATCAGACAAGACTACGAAGTGTGGGACCATCATAGACGGGACAGTGCACGGAGGCGGTACGCAGAGGAAGACTGCGGGGAGGAGGAAAGGAAGAAGAGTCGGATTGCGAGCCTAGAGGTTTTGGGCGTGTCGGCATTGGAAGGGTACGTTCGCATCGCGTCTCGTCGTCCTTTGCTGATTGGGGTGTCATCGCGGCATGTAGACAGGGCGTGCGTGAGGCAGTCGACTGGTTGTTCTTGCGCGTGCAGAACAGTCGGCAGTGAGTATGATTAATTCGTCTTCGCTGCTTGCAACCAAATTTCGACTTTAGGGACCTTGGAGACCGAGCGACGAGACCAGGGTGGAGGTTAGGATAATCACTGGCCGACCTTGTGATTATATGCAGTCTTCCGAATTCCCGATCGTTGCGGTCTCGAACTCCTTGTAACTATACAGGATGGGGCTATTATTCACAGCCGTGTTACGCCTGAGAACTGGCTTTGTTAGTGACTCGACCAATGTCGGCCTGAGCTGTGCACGTGAACATCATGGGGTGGGTGCTAGGTTTTGCTATGCACCACCCAGCTTTGCTACATCAAAAGGGCATCCCCCTTCATAATTTCAAAGATCGCGGCCAAAAACAATTCTCGGAAGGTACGTATACGCCATATGCCGTGGAGACGTCTGATGAATCAGCCCCTCGCGCAACCATTTCCAGCGCCATCCGGAGATTGATATTTCTGCTCCGAGAGTGTGGACCAAACTCTTTCCAATATTCCCTTCCAATCTAACAATGAATATCCTGTAGCGAGGCCCACGCACGGACAAGCAAGCGGGGCACGGGTATTAGACCAATGACACCATCTAAATGTGAACGCGAGCGCCCCTTCATTGTCCTGCCACACCCCACATAGCTGGTCGTACAGTCTGAGTGACGGTGATGACTAGGTTCTTTTACCGGTGGACTCAGTCTGAAACACCGTGGGTTAGAGCAATGACAACGTTTCTGGGGCTATGATATTGGATCAGGGTCACCGGTCATAAGGCGACGGCTGCGTACATGCTGCATACTCTTTCGTGGTTGGAGGGGCGGAGCGGTGAAGTAGGATGAATGCTGCTATGCCGGGAAGTGCCCGGTAGGGTGGTGGGCTGCTTCTGGCCTCTCTTGCCAAGGCCAGCTATCCTACAAGCGGTGTGGTCAGAGGACAGCTCCATCGTCGACCACCGAATGTAAGCAACGGTATAAGTGCTAGGTAGTGTCTGTACTGCACGTGCGGTAGATAAATAACGGCAGGTTCGTGCGAGAAATCAGACTGCGATTGATTGATGCGGGGATACTACGCGGTCGATAAACAAGGATCAACGCTAATGGCAAGCAAAACCTGATATCGGATACACCTTCGGTAGGGAGGGATACAAAGGGAATGACCAAGGCCATATGAGCGATGATTCTTTTTGGCATTGTCTAGCAGAGATGGGCGTCATATCGCCGGGTTGGTTGCTAAGCGTCGGGGGACAGTATGGCGCCTGCACCATGTTCGTCGCCTGAGGCTTCTTTGAGGCGACTAGACGCCACGGCATGACGCCGGGCGTGCCTACGCATGTTACTGAGCACGCCGAAGCTGCGTCCACAGCCCTCAAAAGTGCAGACGAAAGCTATATGTATCGACATTAAGAATTTGAGAAATATCATGGCGATGGAATTGCTCACGCCTCTCTCTAGCATGCGTGTCCAAGTGCATCTAGGAGTAATACTCACGACATGAGACACCTCAACGAGACATTGATATACATACCCTGAAACTACTGAATTGAACGAATGCCTTGGCACAATAATCACACCGGTACTTCGACGAAGAACGTGAGGGCACAGAATGCTGGCGAGCCTCGGGAGGATCCGGTGGTTGAACATGCGACTCGTGTGTACCTGCATTTTGCCCCTCTCCATGGATTGGTACAGCGGACACAGAAACAATTTCTGGAGGTGCAATGCTAGAGGGGGACGAAACACAAAATATGTCAATAAGAGGGAGCATTGGTTGGAATAACTGTAAAAATTGCTGGAGAGAAGACACCACATCCTCAGCAACAGGCCTGTTACCGACTGATGACCAACAACGCTCGATGAGCTCCCAATGCTGGTCTTCAATGGGACGCGACGAAGGCCTTTTAGGCTTCTTTCCCTGCGACAGCTGAAGTATGACTGTGGCGTCACGTTGAGTCTCTGACCACGGGTGCTTCCCAGACAATACCTGGAAGGAAATGAGAATATATATGTGGCACACGATAACAACCTTTCCAAGAGCACTAAATTTCCAAATGAATACATATCACTTTGAGTTGAATGTTGTGTTGTTAGCTCTGCGTCATCTGCGAAATGCTCTGGCGCGGCCCATCGTATGGTGCCAGGCCTCATTGTAGACATCTGGAGATACTGTAAAGCTTCCGGTGTATCCCCGACCATGGACGCAAGACCAAAATCAGTTAAGCGCGCATTATAGTTGTGGTCCATGAGGACATTGTTCTATTTCGGCCTCAGTCTGAAACGAAATTCGATGTGATTGCCATCTACTTACGCATGAAAGATCGCCATGGACAATAGGAAGGGAGTGTACTGTGTGTGGCTGTGAGCAAGCCATCCGTACAACAGTTACTAATGACTCACGATAGCAGAGTCCGTTTGCAACGTCTAATAACTATATGATTCGAGAGTGATAATTGAGTGGCATACACACATTTAGTGCGGAAGCGTACCAGTTGCAGCCTGTGGGCAATGCTTAACTGCTCATCATACTCCGCCAGGAAACTTGCGAGTGATCCGTTGGCCATCCACAAGGATACGAGGGACGCGTGTCCTTGTCTGCCAAATCCGTATGCAATCCCTAGAAATGGGACGATATTCGGGTGTTCTAACCTCCTCCAGATTCCAAGCTCTCGCCGTATCATCTAAAGAAGCGGACCAAACTCAGTCAGGTGGTCAACGGCAGCGCAGCCTGAGGTCGAGAATACCTTCTGGGTCGCGGCGTCCCTACTTCCGTAGTTGTGGTCTTCTGTTTCACCCAGTGTGAAGAAGAATCGAAATGACTTCACCGCAACCTGTACCATGGCGAGGTTGGTGCCGTAGATAGGTAAGAAACGACAATGTCCAAACCTCTACTAGCCCGGCACCTCTGTCATATTGGCGCTTGTAGACGTCACTAAATGCCCCTGCTTTACAGTACTGGTCGTCCGACTTGATAATTTTTTCGGAAAGGTCTGGAAGTCTTGCAAGTGCATCTCTCAGGCTCCGAGTTGCAGGACATGGACGTTTGACGCCTGCCATCTAGCGCTGTTAGAGTCTCGGCAGTCGTTGAGTGGCAGTTTTTGTGCCGACTAGACTTCTAGGACAGCTTCCAAGTGGAATTTAAATGAAGTCCAGTGGATGGCTGAGCGGAGAAGAGGGAGTTGGGGCGATATGCACTAGTGGTGACCATCACCAACCGGAGTCCAAGGCAAAATAAGGTTCGGAGCATGGCAGCCATGCGTTTCGTTCGTGTCGATCTCGACAGCTGAATAATAGTAAATCTTCATCTTCCCTGCAACTTCGTCCGTGACGACTTCAATGAAGATGTTAGTATGGAGAGTAGTGATACTTTTTTCTTGGTATGACCAACGTTCTAGACGACAGGGGCTATTTTCATAGCCACATGTTTAGTACAAACAAATGGGACTGCGAGGCGAGTTTGCGACTCTCGACCACAACCACGCAATGGGGTACTATACAGCTTACTACTCCATCGGTTTCCCTTCCTTTCTCATCGCAGTCATCGCTCTCTACCTCCTGTTCACAGGTCTGCCATGCCCGGTTCCGAGTTTAACCTTGTCACTGACCTAATTGACGTCGCAGGCTCAGGCGAAGCATTCAATGTCGGTCGCTTCCTCGAAGAAACGAGTCCTTTTGTCTGGGGCTCTCTCGGAATTGGTCTTTGTATCGGTTTAAGTGTCCTCGGAGCTGGGTGGTATGAACAAATACTTCCGTTTTATCCAGACACACCCGCTGACATGCAGCGTTTTTGCAGGGGCATTTTCTTGACTGGATCTTCGATCCTCGGTGGAGGTGTCCGAACGCCGCGAATTAGTACCAAGAACTTGATTAGGTGCGCTGGTACTGCATGTGCTACTTCTGCCGTCTGAAACCCAACTTCCGTATCTAATTAGCATCATTTTCTGTGAAGTCGTAGCTATCTACGGTGTGGTGCGTCAACAAACCCGTTTCGACGCAGTCCCGTGCCAACTCACAAATATAGATCCTCGGGATCGTCTATTCCGCCAAATTGCAAGCCGTGCCTGACGCAGAGCTCTACACGCGTGATAACTACTACACCGGTGGGCCCTTGCTTGTTCCTCCTTCTCCAGTGGTCTCTATACTGACACCGCGTGTTTCTTCCAGGCTTTGCCCTCTTCTTTGGTGGTCTGACGGTCGGCGTGTGTAACCTCCTTTGTGGCCTTTGCGTTGGCATCGCAGGAAGTACCGCAGCTCTCGCAGATGCTGCCGACCCCACACTGTTTGTCAAAGTCCTCGTCGTAGAGGTGTTTGGAAGCGTGTTGGGGTTGTTTGGTTTGATCGGTGAGTCGAGTGCGCGCTGTGGCCTCGTCAACCTTTCTCATTTTCTGGCCAACGTACTGATGCGATCCCATGCATTGACAGTGGGCTTGTTGATGACGTCGAACGCACAAGAGTTCATGCCAGGTACGCCCGTGTGGAGTACGGCTGCCCAGACAGTCGGTTCTCGTGCTGTGTACTAGATTGTATGTGCTCGATGAAGAATCAGACGCCTTTAGAACCACTTTGGTAGGGCACGTTTTCTCGAGAGGCTCCAGCTTCTACACCAAAGAGCCTGCTTGACATGGTTTTTGTGATACACATGCAAGAGCACGTGGAAGTGGTGAGAGAGCGACTCCAACGCATCGGAACCACGCACGCCTGGTCGGAATCGTCATAACTTCCTAGTCAGGTAAGACCCAAGTTGTCTTGGCGGCAGCCTATGGGTCAGACGAAGGCGACGACCATGTTGGCAGCCCTTTTGGCCTCTTGTGTTGCCTGGTGTTCACGCAGTTCCCAAGATAATTTGCATGCCTCCTAGATGCTTCCGTTAGCCCAAGAAATATAGACCGTTGTTCAAGGTTCAATGAACGTCGTAGGTAGTAGCACGTATGTATTACGAGTCTCTTCTTCAGCCGAGAGGCAGACGATAGCATACCGATCGTGCGTTCATTAACAATCGACGTCCGAAGTGAAGTAAACCGTCTCTAGATTCTCCCGGCATCACGACCTTGGGCCCAGCTAAGCTCTTATCATGATGCTGGTCGATTCCAGCCGATTCAGACTATGCCCACGCGACTTGGACACGCGTTGCAACAAAGTGAAAATATTCAAACACTAACTCCTACACCTCCCAATATGCAAGTCGACGATCAATCTCTCTGAAACCTTTTCTGCTTCTCGGCTGGGCTTGCTTCCTCCTCGACACATCCAAACTTGCCCCCCTTCTTGGCAATGGTGCTTTTCAGAGCTCTCTTCGCTTCCCCATTTGGGAAACTCGTGGGGTTAAAGTAAACGGGGGAAAGCTCCAGTAGCCTATGAACCATCATTAGACTGCACTTTGCACAACCAAGTCGAAGACGTACCACTCAGGCTTGACTTCCGTCACTGTGCGAATAAAAGGTCGCGTCGTCAGGACGAACTCGTTGAAGATAACCCAGTCCGGCTGTGCATCCAGACCACAAGACGGGTGTAAACCGACAACCTAGTGCCATCGTTCATCGACTGACTCGTCAGAGAGCCACTAGAGTAACGTGCCTGATGGTCTTTGACCGTCAGATAATTACCCTTTTCACCTTCCTTGTGAGCGACTTGCATAAAGAAGCCACAGCATAGTGCTTTGCGAATGCCAATACTCCTCTTTCTCTCGTCGGTGGTAGATAGATGAGTTACTTCATAACGCTCCATAATGCGCTCCAATTGTTGGCGGACGCTCTCTGCTTGAGCGAGTGAACGCGCAGAGAGGTAGTTGTGCCACGCCCAATTTCTATCGCCCTTGTCTGTGTGGAATGTCGACAGTAGTACAGAAAAAGATGATAGCGGATGCTTACTTTGCATATAAGAGTTGTACACGTTCAGCAGAGTCAGGTGATCTCCATCTGGAACAGTAAGGAGGGCCTTCGCGGCGTCTGCCTCTTTACGCTGATTGTTCGGTCGAAGCCACACGCTCGGCACTTGAAAGTTCAGTTGAACATCCGGAAGAACATAAGTAAAGCCGTGGCGCTCACCAGATAGCATTGCGGTGATTGTTAAAATCTCGTTACTACACTGGAACTCAGGGCTGGTTATCAGCATCTTTGAAAGCTGAAAGAGATCTTAACATCAGGTACCTCGAGAGTACGAATGAGCCCGCACCTGAGGATCCAGTGGGAACTCGACCATAATGCTCCCAAGTGCAGTGAGGTTGCCATCATCATCCAACGCCGCCAAATAGTTCAATAGTTCCAATGCACGCATAAGCGTTTCTGGCGCAGGAGCATCTACATAATCGAATCGCACAAGATCCTAGGGACGAACACATGAACGACCATCCGACGATCGTCAGCAAACCCTCGTACCTTAATTCCCGCCTTAACCAACTCTAACACCGTATTTGCCAAGTTGCTCCTGAGAATCTCTGGGTACGTCTGTTCCTCAAGCTCCGATATAAAGTCCTTTTCGGTGTACAACCTAAAACACTTTCCAGGACGTGTCCTCCCAGCACGTCCCGCTCGCTGCTGAGCCGACGCCTTCGATATTGGGCTCACCAGCAAGCTTTCGACTCGTATGCGCGGGTTGTACACCTTTTGCTTAGAAAAACCAGGATCGACAACGTAAACAATGCCATCGATGGTCAAGGATGTCTCTGCGATATTTGTCGAAACGACCACTTTCCTCCCTGGAGGGCCATCGGGTGTCCCGGGCTGTGGAGGGGGGTCAAATATGCGCTGTTGTTGTTGGGGTGGGAGAGAGGAGTAGAGTGGAATACAGACGAGTGGACCGACAGAGTCCGGGTCCTGGTTGACAAGATCATCGGCTTCTAATTTGATTTTCCGACAAGCATCTTCTATCTCTTCCTCTCCGGTCAAGAAGAGCAAGACATCGCCTGGATCTTCCGCGCGGTGAATCATTAATACCGTCCGAATCGCTGCCTCGACGTAGTCAGGCTCAGGTTCTTGCGTATAAAAGACCTCAACAGGGTGTGTGCGTCCAGGCACCTTGAACAACGGCGCGGGAGAACCCTCTTTGATACCAAAATACTTCTGAAACTTAAGAGCATCGAGGGTGGCGGACATGATAATGATTTTGAGGTCACGACGCCTTTTAGCAAGCGACTTCAAGAGTCCCATGAGGATATCGGTGGCAAGCGTTCGCTCGTGAGCCTCGTCGAGGATAATGGTCGAATAGCGGTTAAGCTCGGGATCATTCATGGCTTCGCGAAGAAGCATACCGTCCGTCATGTACTTGAGGAAGGTGGTGCCAGGGTCGGTCATGTCTTCGAAACGTATCGAGTAGCCGACCTGTCGCCCCAGTTGAACTATACCGTGCCGGCAGGTGGGGCAGACGTAAACGGCTACGGTAATTCCAAGATCGGGAGCGGTAACTCACCATCCATCTCGTCTGCAACACGTTTGGCGGCTGACATTGCAGCAATTCGTCGCGGTTGCGTACAAGCAACGATTTTCCCCTTCGTGTGGGGGAGGTCCGAGAACGCGACAAACTGGGGTATTCTATCGACGAAAAGAGACCGGTCTATAAGTTCATGGTTTTAAAAAGGAGGACAAAAAGGGTCTCTCTCGGCTGCCAACTTACTGTGTAGTCTTGCCGGTTCCAGTTTCGCCAACCATGACGATTATCTGATTCGCGCTAAACTGGAAATATATGATCGGCACACGCAACACGAGCATTAAGTGACGCTGCAATAACAGCCATGGCATAATTGTATTGGCGTTGACGTACCATCTTGTAAAATTCATCCATATGTGCGTAGACAGGAAGTTTCTTCCGTGCCTCCAGTATTTTCTTGTACTGGGGAGTATGCTGAGCTTTTGTGAAGGGGTTCACGTCGTGTTCCTGAGTACATGGGATGAATGAGCTCGGATCTGAAGCGACTCATAAGGCGATCTTACCAATGCCTTGCGGACTTGAGCGGCGGTCACCCTACGCGGTAAAAAGCCAAAGAGCGGCTCGCTTTCAGCAGCTTTCAGGGTGCCAGAGCCAGAGCTTCCCTGGCTTGACCGAAGATGTGCCAAGTATGGATTTTGCTTTTGTTCAGACATATTGGAGGGACCGAAGTGGTAGTGATGGTTAGTTGTCGAACGGGCACGTATGAAAATGTGCTGATCTAGGATGCGGTGGCACAGTCACTTCAATTGCTCTCACACTCCACCTCCTGAGTTACTAGGCCGGATGCGGCGTTGTGTGTGGCTTGCACGTGATCTATTACGTGAGACTATCTCACGTTCAAAAACGGGGAGGAGCTCGGGAAGTGATGGCATCGCGATAGATATCTTGGTCCCGTACTATTGGCAGGCGGTTAACGCCCCCTTGTCGCCCGGCGCGACTCGGGCCTAGCTAAACTCTTATCATGATGCTGGTCGATTCCGGCCGCAAGTTATTTTTGCCAATTCAGCCCGGTGCCCAACTTGGACGCGGGTTGCGACAAACTGAAAATATTCAAATACTAATTCCTACTCCTCGCAATACGCACAGGTCGAAACAGCGTCATGCCATACGAATTTAGTCGCCGTTCAACGCCAAGAGCGATTCAAAGACTTAGGCCCACAAATTGCCGGCGTGTGCAGGGTATCTCTGGCCTTTCACGTCAGCCTTTTCAACAAGCTGATTCACCTCCTTCAACTCCGCCTCCGAAAACGTGACATCACCGCCCGCACAGTTCTCGACCGTGCGCTTGATATGTCTAACGGCAGAAAGAAAAAAAATAAAGCCATCATCAGAGACTCACGAGAAGAGTCGGTTACGGAGCGCAGATGGATACGTACGAGGATCCTGGAATTGGGATGACATGCGGACCAAGCGAGCTGACCCAGGCGATGCACAACTGAGCGGGGGTCACGTCCTTTTTCTTGGCGATGTCGGTCAAGGCGTCCACTATGGCGAAGTTGTGTTTCATGGTCTAACAACGACGAAAAGGTGGGTCTCATAAGGCGCTCGATAATTCATGGAGCGCTTACATCTTCTTGGAATCGGGGGAGATGGCGACGGAAGTCGCCCTCTATCAAAAAGTCAGTTTCCGCCCACGGGAAAGTATTTAGAATTACTTGCCAGGAATATCTTCAGGTCGTTTGATTTGCCCTGTTAAGAAACCTCTTCCAAGGGGACTGCAGAAGCAATGGATGATGAACGCACGCTCGAAAGTTCAGCAGGGAAACCTACGAGTAACCAGCCACTGCTATTCCCAGTTCCTTGGCGGTAGCGATGACTGGCCCGGTATCATTAGACTGTACTCAGGAATCGGACCAAGACACCCTCACCATTTCGCGTATGCTCCTCATACGAAAAGGGGCTAATTTCGATTTCGACGACGCTGATCGGATGAACCTTCACATTCGAAGCCAGTTAGCCCGGGCACATTTCCACCCACGCTATGTACGAACCTTGTGTCCCCGACACAAAGTCACTGCAGAACACTCGGACATGCCGATATGATCAAACTTGCCTTGTTCCTTGAGTTTGGCGAGTGTCGTGATCGCCTCTTCTACGGACACCTTGGAGTCTACGCGTGCGCACTGGAATAGATCGAGGCGTTTGGTGCCCCTGAGTTTCTCGTTAATGAGGTTGACGCTCCTGGCGAGATTCTCTGGCCTTTAAGAAAGAGAATCTTTAGTTCAGAGGGGTGTGCCGTTTACGTTTCGGGGACTCATTCCACGCACGAGCTGTCCGGTTCACGTTGCATGTGTTTCAATCCCCCCTGTTTCAATCCGAGCATGGTGCAGTCAGCATAGTCAAATCGCTAGAACAGAAAGAACGCTCCACGACGGACCTTGATCGACAAAAATGCCCTGTCTGCATAGTCCGGATACGCCTCGAAGAAATCGGCAATCAAATCGAGGTTGGTATTGGTGAAATTATGTCCGTAAAATTCGCCTGATTGAGTCGTCACACGAGACGCGGCGCCGCAGCGTTCACATCGATATATTGATACGGTCAAGTCGTCGGCTTACCTCCGTTCAGGAACATCTTGACACCAGGCGGAAGCGCGTCGATACCAGCCTTGATCGCTGCGAAGCATTCGTCCTTGGGAGAAGGGTCTGGTTTCCATCTGGATAGCAATTCAGACGTAAACGACGTCGATCGTTCTGCGGGATTGGAATTGAAAGTGTGACGTACGTCATCATCATAAGGCCATGCTAAGGGGGAAGATGAGAGATGAGGCGGTCGTGGAGATGATCAACGAATGATGCTTACGCCGACTTTACCAACGACGACGTTCGACGCCGTCCCTCCGAGGGTGGTTGTAGCGCGAGACATGGTTATAACAAGTGTATGGATGAAAACTGAGAGGGAGATTGGATTAAGGCCCCTGTCCCTTGCTGCAGTTCATATAAGGGCTGCTCTGAGTCGTAGGTCATAGGATCTGAGTCAGCCAATTATGTATGATAGTTTGCTTATTGATACTTGCTGTCAGATCAGCCGTCCTTGATCGGATCCAAATCTAAATCAATACGACCGCCGGCTGGACGCCTCACCCTCACATGTAAGACGGCGGGCTCTTAACCGTCGAGAAAACACCTTGCACGAACGAATTTCCAGTGTTACTACTTTAACCTTATAGAACGACCGGTGGATCGCGACGGTGAGCAGATTGCTGTAAAATAGTTATTCCTGAACGACGTTATGTGGATCGAGTAGCCAGGTCAATCAAGCGAAGTAAGCACGCTGCCTCGCCGTCTTGCCTACGAATCCAAGAGCTTCAGGCACGCCGCACGGCACCAACACGGATAACTGAGAAAGCCAGCGACTCAAGCCCATATGTACCTCCAACGGTAATAGCGCGTGAGGACGTCCTCCGGTCGTCACGTACCAAATAGTGTCCGTCTGAGCAAGCTTCGTGTCTCCGAGCTGAGGATGACATAGATACAACGCGCAAGAAGTGAAGTACGTCGCACTCGCTGGACGCACTCGAATCGACACGGTTGGCAGTACCCTGAATTGGTTTGCCAGCTTAAACGTCTTGGCCCATCTACTATATGCCTAGTCGGTGTTCGCCATCGGAGTGGACGCGTCTCTGCGCATCATCTTCACGCGAACCATCATGACTGCCAATCGACCTGGATTCTCCACGGACAACAAAGTGTTTAAGGGGATCTTCGTGCGATATCTGTTTATTCCGCCCCGGGACTGATAAATGCGTTGGAGAGTATTGTCTGGACTCGAGGTCCCGGCAGAAGCAGAGTCATCCATGCTGTATATGTTCGCCATGTCAGTCGGTGCGCCTCTTCCTACCATCTTCGCGCGAACCATCAGGAGCGCCGATCGCATCAGATCCTCCGCAGATAACGACGCATCTAAAGGGATGATGTGGTTTTTCGCGCGAAGCTTGTTTATTTCATCCAGGAACTGGGGTGGCTGATAAATATGTTGGAAAGCATCGTTGGAACTCAATGTTCCTGCAGAAGCCAGGGCCGAACACTGGAACTTTACTCGTCCATCTACGCCGCGTCGAGACCCGGTGGGTTTTCCCGTTGTGTCGTCACCAAGTCACTTTCTTCTCGCTCTCCGCTCCTTAAAGTCTGCGTTGCAGCTGGCTTTTCTAGTCCAAGTACGACGTCCCAATCCGCGGCCCAGGGACTCCGAGTTCCCAATTTGTCATGGTTTGGTTTCTTCGCTGGAGGGGTGAGGGGTTCTCTCCCACCGTGCCTTCTCTCGTTCAGCACGTTCGTTGGCGACAACATCATACGCGGTGACACCCGGACTCGGGGGAAACCACTGACACCAGCCTTGAAGAATTCCCGCTGTCCGGAAAATCGAGTTCCCGTATACAAAAGAGAGGGAAGGAAAGCCATAGCCCAGCCTGTGGAACACCCGCCGTGGCCTACGGCGAGAGACACTGAGAGGAGCGGACAACAGAACGGGACCACGCTCTATAGGGACTATTGGGTACGGGTACAAGGTGCGACTACCGTCTACGGGATGCGTCCACACTATATATATAATGGTAGTGTGCCAACGGAGCAGCATGTGTGCCGGGACGTTACAGCCTGCAGGGAACAACAGCGACCATCCGTTTGTTAAATTACTGATGCTCGCTCTTCACAATAAAAACATTCAGATGGAACACACGCACGCACAGGTAGCACCACATGTAGTAAATACATAGCGTACAAATCTATCTATCTGCTCGATTGAGCTCATCGGAAGTCAAACGCCTCCAGATTCTCTTCACACCACAATAAGCACTCAGGCGGAAACTCAGTTCGCAGACCCCACAGACCTAATGCTCTGAGGGGCACACCTATATCCTTTCTATGCCATGCAAGTGCACAGATGTGCCGGACATCCCAATCATACAAGTGTCTGCCGTGGATGGTAAGCATCTCGAGCCGCGGCAGCCTGACATCACAGGGGCGCCCAGTTGGCGTGAAAAGAAGATCAATGAAGATGGGGGAGGCTTCACAAAATGTGAGTGTGAGTGATACTAGTTGGTCCAGGTTGCAGTACAATGAATCAATGCACTCAGTACTCAGATCCCGGAAAAACTGGAGGTGAAGATGCCGAACCTCAGGAAGGAGGCTGCGCGATGTGTGGGAATGTGAAACCTCCGAGTCGAGAGCACAGGTGCTTGCCACTGGCCTGGTGAGCTGTATGACGAATTCTTCA
>JBBPKI010000422.1:0-24549 GCA_038089155.1 Nevesoporus exiguus
CTCTGCAGCGGACGAAGAGGTGGAGATGGAGATGGAGCGCGGGAGCGAGACCGTCTTGGGAGATGTTTAATTTGATCATGTATGCTCTATGAAAGACTAATGGACTTACTCTGGCTTTCGGCGTTTGCTAAACATTTCGGGTTTGAAGATACACTCATGACCGCCGACGAGACACCTCTGGCAAGGTAGACCTTGCTCAGCGCTGACACATCTCATTTTAAGGATGCGACACCGAGTACATGCACTAGAGAATGATAAGGGAAGGACGGCTGTTGAATGGGACAATCTCACCGAGTGCTTCCGGTGAACTTTGGCTTAGGTTCGTCCTCTCCGCCCGAAGGTCCAGGTCCACTCGTGGTATAATCGGTGCGGAGCTTCTTTCTGCTCGGGTCGCCAACATTGCTGCTGATGAGTGAGGACGGGCGTTTCCAGGTTCCATGAGGGTTGGAAAGGGACGGAGGAGCACTGGGGGTAGTTGATTCCTGGAAGGGCATAGAGGGCGGGTTGCTAAAGGGAGGGAGGACGGGATGGGGTTGAATCCGAGGGGAGTACTGCCAGGGCATATTGGGCTGTAGAACGCTGTTGTCCTGGTTATACACGGGCATGACGAGGTTGAAGAAGGGTTGCCGTGGGGTGCCCGTTGACGCCTGTACACCACTGACCCTGACAGACATCAGAAGAATGTACACTCGTTGCAAGAACTTCGTGCCTACCGCTACATAGATAGATCTTCATCGAGCTTGTCCTCGATCATGTTGCTACGACACCTTATTCTTCATACAGGTAAGTAGTACTACGAAGCACGCCCCGGTCGATGGGGGACTACTTGCACCGAGTACATACTAAAATTGTGGCCGGATTACAGCGGTTTCAGAAAGTAATGACAATCGGCGATTCGGCCGAGGTCTGATTAAAAAAGGGAATGCTGTACCAGATTGCCCACAACGTTGGTCGCCAGGCTGGGACCTAGATCTCGACTGTCAACACTCCAGCACTGTTCTGCGCAATGACGAACAGAAAACACCAGTCAACCGAGAAGAATGGTGATGCGGGGTGTGCATCACATGTATTGAAAATCAACATTTCCGTTCTTGTTCCAAAGGAGAGCAATATATGTGCCAATACTTTCCGAAACTGCTGCAAGTGCATACATAAGTTCGACGCATGGAATTCGTTTCAGAAAGATTATATATGGTTGCTGCCATCATAGTTCATTATTATAACCGAATGAACGACAGGGCAAGGCAGCTCCTGTACAATCACGCAACAGGGGCGCCAGTTCCTCTCTCAGCGTGACAGTACGAACGCATCGTCGAGCGATTCGAGGTGCATGGCACCGTATCATATTCGCTGGTCGTCGGCCATCCACCACACTATCTATAGCTCGGGTCAGCAGTGGAAATAGCATCTCTTGCACATCGAAATATTCGAGGGCCGACCTCGGAACGAAGTGGTGAAGAACGAGAGATAGGGAGGATCACCTGACCACGATGCCGGATGCCGGGGTGGGGAAGACCGGGCCGTAGACGACTCGACAAGGGCAGAATAACGTGGCTGTGCTCAACCTTGACTTGCTGATTATGTACAAGTTGCACGCCGAGGCACAGCACATCGACGTACCGTCCGTTCACTTCATCATCAATTTAAATTCGTATATGGTAACAACGCTACAACGAAGAGGAGGAGAAGGACGAAAACTTGGGAGTAAAGCATGCATATAACGGCATGAAAACAAAAAGAAAAAAGAAAAAGAAAGTGTGATGTACGTCCGTCCACGATGGATGATGCATTTAAAAGGCACGAAAGTCGAGGGAGGGAAAAAAAAGAAGACCCTCGCACAGCATCGCCAGGTGAGCCTGCACGCAGGCTCCAAAACGGCGTCCGTCGTCATGTCGTGTGATGGATACGTGATCCGAGGATGATTGATTGAACCAGTCGGCCCTGTCTCCTGTTTCCCATGGAAAAGAGGAGAAAGAGAGGAACCGATCCTCGCGAGGGGTGGTTTAATCCAAAACCTCGAACCGCCCTCGTTTCCCCTCCCGCATCTCCCCCTCGTCCTCATCCAAGCCCCGCTTCTCACCTACCCCCACACTGACACCGACGCCGACACCGACATCGAGACTTACCTCCATACCCTCGAATCCGGGAAAGCCTTCGGGCACACCGACCCCCATCAGATTCTCGCCATTCACGAGATCCTTCAGAATCGCTTGATACCGCTCGTCTGAGAGACCCATGCCCGCCAGCGGATTAATCCGTCCATCGTCATCATAACTCGGTATCGTCGACGAGGTCGAAGCTGCAGCGCCTACAGCGAGCGCTTCGCTGAGGCCCCCATCCGACAATGGCGGTATCCCCACCGGTTTCGGCACCTTGGACATTTGTTGGATCACTTTGAGATGCATCAAGTGTTTCTGATCTTCGATCAGACGGACGTTGCCCACCCGGACTCGAACGACGAAACTCACCTCGAGCATGTCCAGCAAGCCCTGCTTCGTAAATGGTTTCGGAAGGATATCGTTCATCCCGGACGAGTAATATGTCATGATCTCGCTGGGCTTTGAATTGCTGGTCATCGATATGATTGGTGTCATATGGTCAAACTGCCTTATCAACGACGTGGCGGATATACCGTCCATCTTGGGCATCACAATATCCTGAACGGACATATCAGTATCTTCGAGACGCGAGGAACGTATCAGAACGCACCATCAAGACCAAGTCATACTTTTCCAAGTTCATCTTCGTCACCGCCCCAACCCCATCCACGGCCACATCGATGGCGCACCCAAACACCTGCAAGAACTTGCTGCTCAGCCGCCGACTTACTGCATCATCGTCCACGAGTAGTACACGCGGCGGTACCGCCCACCCGGGGACGAAGGTCGACCGACGCACGCGTAGCTTCTGATTGCTCCCTGTACCCGATGGTGACGAGGACCCCGAAGAGGAAGGTGACGATGTTGATGCGCTCGACGGGTTCGTGGGTGTCGGCTGCACAACTTCCTCGGGCCCCGGACTCTCCTCCTTCTCGTAGCCCTCGTCCTCCCCACCCCCTACGGCTTCTCCTGTGTCCGCTGCCGAGCCGGATCCGGATCCGCTTGCACCCTCCTCCCCTGGAAATGTCCAGTTCCCGTTCGTATCCTCGACGTTGCTCCGGGGCAACAAGTGCCCCAGAGTAAACACCTGCAAGCCTTCATGTGCATTCTGCGCAGGTGGGTCCCACACCTCTGGTGGGATTATAAACGGTTCGTCGCCCGCTGAAGTCCCAGAGTCGTGCATCTGGAGATGTATTTTGGATATCCGCGACAAAGCATCTTGACTTGAGCTGCCGGTCATGTCGGTTCCGCTCGATGATGATGATCTCCCGGTCGTGCCCGAACGAAAGGACAAGCCGCTCTCGGCGCGTCGAGACATCTCGTTCATTTGCGCGAAGCTTGCACGCGCGATCGCGGTTGGATCGAGGTGCTCGCCGAGTCCCAGGACTCGTTGCGCCTCTTGCGTGGGTAAGAACTGAATTTGTGGACCCAGACTACTGGAAACCTGACCAGTAGTCTGGCTCGCTTGACTCTGGCTTTGCGTGGGCCCTAGCGCTTGCAATAACGAGGATGATGACACTGACGGGGGCGGTGGGGCTGGAGAAGGCACCAACGAGGGCTGCAGAAACGGACTCGGTTGAGGTTGCGAACTAGTAAAGAGTGATGATGCTGCGGATGCCATATTTCCTGGTCCTGTTGCAAAAAGGGAAGGAGGCGGATGCGTGCTGGGGGTCATGCTGTGGGTAATGCTCGGAAGTGGAGGCCCCACGACGGGTGTCTTTGGCTGGGGTAACGAGGAAGGACCAGCAAGCATGGATGACCCAGCCGTAGGTGCTGTTATGCAATCCTTTTGTTTTACTGATATGACAAGAGTGTTAGCATACATGAAGGGAGAATAGAAATTCAAAACGAAAAAGTCTGACTGGCGAGGGCTACTGCACCTCGCCGCTATCCGATGGCCATCCACACAATGGTAGGCCAACAAGCAATGATGATGGAACAACAGAAAAACGAAAAGGGGCAGAAAGGGGAAAACAAACTCAACGAATGTCCGACTCACCCCCCTCAATCCCTAAAAAATACTGAATCAGACCCTGCATCAACCCGTCTTGTTGTGCGATGTTCTTTTGAAAGTTGACCATTTCGCCGAGGACGTCTCGATAATTCCGCTCGAGGCCACGCATCCGCTCTTCTGACCTCCCCACTTGTACTCTGAGTGCGTCGTTCTGCGCTTGGAGTGACGTGACCTGCTGCTGCAATGCCGAGACGGAGTTTTGGAGACCGGTGGACATTGTCTGGAGTGTGGCCGACTGGGCATGAAGGGAGGCAGTCTGGGACTGGAACGTATTCGTTTGTGACTGCAGTGCGGTCATCTGGCTCTGGAGAGAGTTGGTATGCGATGCCAGAGTAGTCGTCTGAGCCTGCAGCGACTCCATTTCGCCAATGGTCGTGGGCCCCGGAGAACCTGAAGAGGCGGAGCGCATAGACGAGGGAAGGACATTGTTTGAGGGTACTTTCCGAGGGGCAGGGACCTTGCGCTTGATGTTTTCGAGTGCGTCGCGTTTGTCGATGTGAAAATCTGGATGGCGAAATGTCCACGAGTGTTCGCCGAACTGAGAGTCGTCGGTGTTCTTGACCTAATGGTGGAGTAGTCAGCTCCATGACCGGATACCCGGGCCGCCTGGTGGAGAAGTTCCCATGAGGCAAGACGCCTCGAGGCCACCCCCAAAATGGGGGGACGGAGACCGCAGAGACCACGTCAGCCCACCGCAAGAAAGAAGCGGGTTGGGCGTTCGATCCCGCCCCGTTTCGCACAAGATCATTACCGAAGCGGACAAACAAGGAAAGAGGGATTCTCCCGGTTTGACCCTCTTGAATGATGATCGGCTCACCTTGTGAAAGTCGTACTTGTTGAGCTGGCGGACGAACGAAGCAAAATTCGAGTGCTTGAACAAGCGAGGAAGGATCAATTTTGTAAATTCATTCATATCCTGGGAAATGAGGTCAGATATCAGGCGCAGATCGTGCATCGCCGTGCACAACATGCCCGATGGCAAAGACAGCGCATCGACGGAGCATACCTTGACGACGAAGCAATCGCCGCTGGGACTCCAGGAGACGATGTGGGAAAAGGACTGATCCTCGAGCATCCTAAGATGGCCGATGAGTGAGAAGAGCCCGTGGGTCGAAGAGAGGACACATACTTGAAGAGTTTCTTGACAAAGTCGCAAGTGGCTGGCATGTTATCGTCGACCTCCTTTGAAGGAGCCTGTGGGGGCGGGGGAGGCGGGGGAGGCTGTTCGCGCTTCATTTGTCTCGGCTCTGGAGGTCTCGGCCCGGACTGGTTATAGGAATGTATGTTTTGGGAATGATGGAGGGGAGCCGAGGGGAGGGCGTCATCGCGTGAATTGGAAGTGCGGTGCACGGTAGCAGGCCACGAGAGGGAGGAAGAGGATGGAGGGGATGCATGGCGGTGGTTGTATGGGGACGCCCGGGCAGAGGGCGAGTTGAGTGGTGGGAGGGTGTTGACGCTCGAGCGGGGGGCGTTGACGGGGGGGAGATGGAGCTGAGAAGGGGGGGGCAGATGGGACGAGTGGAAGAGCTGCTGACGGACGGAGGAGTACGGCGGGCCCTGGGACGAGGGATCCATCGAGGAGGGGTCGATCTCAGTCGGGACGGGGCTGGAACAGGCGATGAGAGAGGAGTGGGAGAAGTCTCAGCACTCGTCAGAGTCTGGCTCGGTCGTGTCTGGTTCAGGGCGCTGGCTGGGTGACCACTCGCACTTCCAGCACGAGTCCAAGTCAATTTATTAATCTCAGAGGTGTCGCCCAAACCCAGCAACCCAAATAGCCGTCAACTGTCCGTATCTGTATCGCAGCTACCGATTCAGCCGTGCTCATGCCGCACCCCGGCCAGTAGCAGTCTGATGTGCATGACGAGGGGACGTTCTAGGTGGAAGAGAACAAGGACGAGCGCAGTGTAAGCCGATAGCCGGACGAGTGCTGGCCATGATCGACGTTCTCGAGCGGAGCCATTTCGTTGCGGTCTGGACCAACGTTAACTGCCTTTTTTTCCCTCGCGTTAAATTGAACGACAAAATGGCGCCAGGAGAGGGTTACACGTTATCCCGCCCCGCTCGCCCTGTTTCCCCACAGCCCGGTCTAGACCGTCATTCCTGGCGTCGGACCCGCCCCTTCCTCCTCCCGCTACCGACCCTCTGCCCTCGGCGACTTTCGGGTTCCAAGGCATTGCACTTGCACCGCAGGCACTGCTACAGTAGTACTTTCCGTTTCACAGGGTCGGACGACGTCTCTGTCCCGGTCCAGCAAAGTGTTGCAGACATGGCAAAGCCGTCGTCGGCGCGCGTGTTCAAGGCGGCCAAAGTGAGTGGCTGTGTAGCATGAGACTTTGGCGAGGCTGTCTTCCGCGGGAACCCGAAAGGCGAGTAAATTTCGCGTCGCATTTGTCTGTCCGTTCCCGCTCCTTCTCTTCCCCACTCATGGCTTCCCTCGCTCGGATACGCCCCTCCATCGCACGTCGCGTCGTTTGTGTTCTTTTCTCGTTCGTTTCTCAGCGACATTCATCACTTTTTTCAGCCTGCGTTCGCGCGAACCATCACCACGTCGGCGGACACCACCCAGCTGCAGGACGCCATCACGGACAAATCCCAGCCCTTCACCGTCAAACTTCACGAAGACTCTTTCCGTACCTTCAAATGCGACCCTCCTTCCTTTGAAGTGCAAGTCCAAAAAGACCAACTCCTCAAAATGTACAAGGACATGCAGACCATGCGTCGCATGGAAATGGCAGCCGACACCCTCTATAAAGCCAAGCTCATCCGTGGTTTCTGCCATCTTGCCATTGGACAGGCATGTGCACCTCGTAGTCCTTTTCCCGGTTTGCTCACCGTAGTCCAGGAAGCGGTTTCCGTTGGCCTCGAATATGGTATCAAACCCGAAGACCGCGTCATCACTGCCTACCGGTGTCACCCATTTGCAGTCATGCGTGGGGGCACCATCAAAGGTGTCATCGCTGAGCTTCTAGGCCGTCAGGGTGGCATGTCCCGCGGAAAGGGTGGCTCTATGCACATTTTCACCCCTTCCTTCTTTGGCGGAAACGGTATCGTCGGTGCCCAAGTCCCCGTTGGCGCTGGTCTCGCTTTTGCTCAAAAGTACCTCGGCCACAAGACCGCTACATTTGCCCTGTACGGTGACGGTGCCAGCAACCAGGGGCAGGTCTTTGAGGCGTTCAACATGGTGTGTGAATTGACCTGGCCCGGAGTGTCAGACTGAGGGTATATGCGTCGGCAGGCGAAGCTGTGGGACCTCCCTTGCGTATTCGTCTGCGAAAACAACAAGTACGGCATGGGTACATCAGCCGAGCGCAGTTCCTCCAACACCGAGTACTTTACTCGTGGTGACAAGATCCCTGGTCTCCAGGTCTGTCCCTCGCATTGCCCCATTGCACTGCAGTGTTAACACGTAATGACGCATTTACACAGGTCAACGGTATGGACATCATTGCATCCAAGCATGCCGTAGAATTCGCCCGCAACTGGGTCACCGAAGGTAACGGTCCACTTTTGATGGAGTTTGTCACCTACCGCTACGGCGGTCACTCGTACGTGTTGCTCTATTGCGTTCACCTTGATGTTGCTCACGTAATCATGCTGATAGGATGTCTGATCCTGGTACCACGTACCGTACACGTGAGGAAGTCCAGCGGATGCGGAGCACACAAGACCCTATTCGCGGATTGCAACGGTACATCGAGGATTGGGGTCTTGCTACCGAGCAAGAGCTCAAGGTGCGTTTTCGCCTTCTCACCTCACAACCAGTACTGACGTCATCCCGTCCTTTGATGCTATCCGTTGCCATTTCAAACTGACAGCAACTCGACAAGGAGGCCAAGGCGGAGGTGGACCAGGCCGTCGAGGAGGCTAAACAATCACCCGAGCCCACTGCCAAGGACCTCTGGACAGATGTCTACTACAAGGACACCGAGCCGCCGTCTATGCGTGGTCGGGAACGGGAAGAGGTGCGTGGTGTCTTTCCTTTCGGGGATCTGCTCACACGACCATAATTTTCCACGACAGGTGCATTACTACTGAGTATGATTCGATGGTCGGACTGTGGAGTACGGGTTGATGGAGGCATGGAGTATGCATACGGGACCTACGTTAGATACGGGTGCTTTCGTTTCGATAGTGTGATGAACGATCGAACGGTTGCTCCTTTAGATTGCCTAAGTGCTTGGCTACTGTGACGGTGAGTATATACATCCTCGCCGATGGCATCGTATGCAGAGTGGTCTCCTGGGTGGGTATTTGAAGGCGGCTTGGTTCAAGTAAGCCAGCCGCTCTGAGACGACTCCCGAGGGCGTTCAGGAAAGGAAAGGAATCACGTTCGAATCGTTACGCAGACCATGTGTGTATAAAAAGCAGGAGCACGGTGCTCACGTGAGTCAAAGTCTAATACCATATGTAATGAAATTCAGACCTCATACACTCCTAGGAAATAAAACCACATGGCTGTTTGTCGGTACTACGTACCAGCCTGGCATGGTTGGCTGGCGTAAAAGCAATAGCCCATCTTTCTTGCATGAGGAGTGGGAAGAGGTGCAGGTGTATTGCCCCGTGGCGACACCACGGTGTGGGTGTCGACGCGTATGGCGGAACTTAGTTATACTGTGACATCGAGTGACACTTCCTCATAAATCGGGAGGCAGGAAGCTGACCCACGGAGTCGAGTGGTGACAGAGACTCGGAGTCACCGCGGGCAGAGCGAGGTGAAAGACCTCGGCGGCGGTGCGACTCACGGCAAGATTAAGATTGGACGCCAGATTCCCCAGTCTGCGCGCGGCGAGAGCGCACGGAGGACGTGATGAAAGTCGGTCGACGTCCCGAGCTACTATACGCGCCGCGTGTTCCTTGAATCTCGACGTCGGACCGGCGTCGAGGGTCTTGCAACGTTGGGGTTCGGGTGGTGCGTGCGTTTCTGCAACCGCGATGAAGAGGAATGGACGCGTGTGGGACGCAGACGCTTGAGAGACCGTGGTGTCTGGCTCTGACGATCGAGCTCGAGGTGTGGTACAGCTCAGTGGACCTAACTAGCAGCCCCGGCAGATACGGACCGCGTGTGAACGACAGAGGCGAAAGAAGAGACTTCGATGATACGAGCAGCCAAGCCGCCAAGGTCTTGGTTCCGTATCAACCAGCGTGCGTGATGGACGATGCCTTGGGGGTGAAAAAGACACCATAAATCAGTAGACGATTCGAGTGTTACCAGGTTGGCTGTTCCGTTGGCGGGCGGAACAAGCTTCGGACGCAGCACTGGCAGGAAGAAGCACACATCGTTCGATGTCTTTGAACCTCCATCCATATGCATTTTGTCGTCTTCGTGGCTTGGCTCGCATCCACGTGCCACGTTCCGCACACGCTTAAACGTTTCGTAAGCCAGGCGAGGTCAAGAGGACACGTCCACGCGCTGTGATCTCTGCTCGCAGATTAGTCGGGGGCTCTCGGTGAGGAATCGGCACTGACTCGGATCTATCTCGATTTCAGTATGCTTGGCACTCTATAGTCACGGTGTAGGCAAAACGATCTGTGTTGTGTCTCGAGTTCACCGTGGCGCTGTGATCTACGCTCGGAGATCAACACGACCCAAAAGCATTTTGGAACCGATGGCGAGGATCGAGCCGTACTCGCGAGCCATCTCCTCGGAAGGTTGAGGGCGACCTGGGCTGTACTAGGGGTTAATCCGCAGTACAACGGCACGTTTGAGCGTTGTTTCGCTTGGCAACCCCAGATATGATATCAACATACTCTGTTTCATTATTGTTCGGCCCACGTGGCATGACATGATTGTATCATTCGCTACAGGGAGGGTCCTCGTCGAAGGGAAGCCAATGCAAACACCTTTGGAGCTAGTATGGGCATCAAAATCTCGGGGGCACTGCCAGCGACGGATCACGGGCGTCATTAACGCACTTTCCACGGCGGGAAATGTTGCCCCCTAAGGACGAAAAGAAGTAAGCGGTAAAGGAAGGAAGGCTAGATGAAACAAAAGCGGACATACGGCAGGCGAAACCGGGACGTGCGGATCATCTTGGACCTTCTCAGCGAGCGCAGTGCCGTACAAGGCACCCGATATCGAGAAACGGCCGCAACTCGGGTTCAGTCGGGAGCTTGGCCCTCGGGTTTGGTGTTCGTCTACTTCACTGCCCGGCTCGCGGGCGTACGATGTTGGCTGCATACGGCCGTACCTGGGCCCAGAAAGGCAAGCCGCAATAACGTGCCCGAACAAGAAGGACCAGGATAGCCAGAAACTCACGCCATTTTCTCGCTCGCCGCTGCCACACGGTCTGACTGTGGGCAAGAGCCCGACATCCGGCCCTTTTGACGTTCCCACCCGGCAGACACTCCCCGTTCGTCAGGTCAGGCATTCCGGATCACTGGCCGCCGTGCCCAAGGGGTATGTCGCAGCTCTAGGCTTCCATCAGCGGTTCCATGAGCTCGCGTGGATTTGAAAAGTTCAAATTGAACGTAGGCTCGCGCAATGGCCACCGTGTTTCTCGGTTACTTCGAGTGTACATTTCTTGCGGGGGGGCGTGGAATAACAAGCTGTAAAAAAATCGAAAATCATTGGATCGAGAACACGCGCTGGATGTGGATATCTTCAGAGGTGTCCTTGTGGACGAAATGGGGGCGCTGACACATACCACACCTGTGGCGTGGCCGAGAAGCACGTCAAGGCCCGAGCGCTTGGTTAGCCTCGGGAACATTTACACCTCTGACAGGTACCTGATAAGAACGTCGTTCTTCGCGTACAGTGTGGGGGAAAACGTTATAGTTTCCACTCTCTTCCACGTGGAAATTCGGCCCGGATATTTTGTGCTCGATATTCGGCGTCCCCTTGCTGCTGGCTGAGACCCGTTGGTTTTGTGCCGCCAATCCCAGTGTCGCCCTGTTCGAACCGTCAGCGTTAGTTCACCGAGCCATCGCCTCTCGCAGTCTCGCTTATACATACCGAATGACAGCTCTCAAGACCGGCAAAGACATGGTTTGGTTTCGATTAGCCAGCGGTGGTGCCAACGGTGGTATAGGGTCACTAATAGTTCGTGCTCGACACCCGGCGAATTCCGCGGATATGCTGAAGCTTGTTTCAGCGGGTCCGACACGGATTATGTGGCAACTGGCAGTGGATACTTCCAACGTTTTCTGAGTCTGTGAACTGACAGACACTGTCATGTCTGGCGGCTGGCGGCTGTACTATCTGAAGCCTTCGAATACAATACCTGGCGATCAGTACCTGCAGAGTCGCTCCGACGGTGTTACGAAATCAATGCTTGAAACATTACCAGTGACAGCCGGCAGAGAGGCGTAACGTGGCGATTCGCTTGCTCGAAAAACTATATCGTCTGACATCAAACAAACTGCGACATCCATAGCGTACCGTCCATGGGTGAAAGGTGATGGAGTAGTAATACTGACTGGTGAGACATATACTCGTACAGTTGTGTGGTGATGCACAATGAGTAATCGTTCACTTTGCCAACTAAACATGTAAAGTGTCCACACTCGAGCATCCAAAGAAGAAAATCTCTTGATGAGATGAATACCCATGTCTCCGATCGCGTACGACTGTTCAATTTCATGCGATGCTGATCGTCTGATTTAGCGTCTCCAAGAACGGGTAGAGGCCGGCCTACGCGCAGTCGCCACACGCATCAACAGCAACACCATCGCAGGTGTCATTTCAACTCACCCCAATGAGCGTGACGTGCGCCACACCGATCAGCGCAGTGCCAGCCGAAGCCGAGCTAGGAACCTGTACGGTGAAGTTCTGGTACGGCGGCAGGTACGCCTCGTGATATTGCGGGCTGAACGGCCCGTTGTACAAGATGGTGCCCATGAAGCTTGAAGGTGGTATGCAAGGGCGGTTTGAGCAATACTGCAAACCGATAACGACCGCTACCTCTTCAGAGCCAGTCAAGGTATTCTACGGAACACGGAGAACAGTTGGCAAGGCATTCAAGGAAGGGAAACGAAGACGCAGAGAGAAGTAGGACATACAGGGCGTTGCACTTGGACAACAAGGTTGCTCCCTGCATTCACAGTTTGGTTGTAAGTCGGCAGCCCGATGACAGCGCTCTGAGCAAAGACACTGGTCGCGAAAAGGAAGACAGCGACCAAGTACTTGAGCATGTCGAACAAGACAGGAGGAAGTGAGCGAAATTGTGCTAAAGTCGTGGTTGATGAGAGCCGTACTGCAGACACTACACTCACGTTTTGTACTCGGGCAAAGCATGGTAATGGCCATCGTTGCCCGTTTGCGCGGCACCGTGGAGCCACATTGATCGTCGGGTATGCAGTCACATTGCCACAACGCTCGTACCTGGCCAATTAAAAGTAGGGCACGGAGAGCGTGCGCCGTCGGAAATGACGGGTGGGCGAGAAGTTCAGTGACCACTGCGACGAAGCCGACCACGAATAGTCCTGCACAAGTGACAAGCGGGGATGCTCGGACCATGATGGTCACCGCGCGCAGTAAGGCACATAGAAGAACCCACTCAGTCGACGTCCGCATATTGGACACTGCCATATACATCCGACCCATGCAAGAAAGAGCGGCCCGTATGTTTATTTCCCTCCGCCCGACTGTCGGAGCATCCTGAAGGGGATCATAGCTGGGATGGTCCGTTGAACACTTGGTTCCACCCCCTCTGAATCAAATTGGCGACGACCACGCAGGTGATGGTGGGTAAACTCACTTCAACCCAGTCTCCAAGTAGTCTAAAACCAACTATCTCCACCTACATGGATAGCACTCAGGCTGCTTCGGGACACCCGTATTCTCTACCATCCTTTATGAGTACAATAGGTGTACCCTTGTCATCGGTCAGTAGCAATACACATACCTTGGGGCCCTAGAATACCCCGCGACAAGCATAAAGTAAGTTGGCAGTCCATTGAACTCGAAGTCCTGGAACACGCCGTCACGAAGTCCCACGCTAAATTGCAGTTGTCATCGCCTATATCACAGCACGGGAGCTAACGCTAGCTCGACAGGATCTTGGAATGATGTCAATCAAAGACACACGTCCTGGCTCCCGATGCAATGTCAAATTCTAACCGCTCACCAGCGATGACTCACCATGGCATCCGCCATCATGTTTCAGTCAAGTCCAGGAGCAGTTTCGTCTTGGCTTGCTTGATGGAATTGGTTACCAAAATCGAGTTGGGATGCTGCAACTCGATGCCCACTCTTCTCTAGTCTCTTGGGGTCATCCTTCTCGCCTTCGTTCGCCAGTCGCCATCTTGTTGTATGTTACCTAGTTTCCCGTCGTTCTACCTTGTTCGAACGCATCCCTTTCGGAAGTTTAGAATCTTCGGACTCTATCCCCTTCTTGCTATATCCAGGACATCCTGGAGTCGTCATTTCTGCTGAGTCGTCGTATGGATAATCAATGATCCGTCGGTAAGTATGTATCTCCGCGAGGAGCAATCTCCGCCTCAGCAAAAACCAAGTCGCTGCATTAGTCAGCATTGCCCGGGTTCGGGTTTTTGAAATGCCCGAGTTCCCGAGGACGCAAGTACGTTACCGTTTCCACGGATGGCTTTACCTGAGGGACGCCAGGTCCGACGTGCCTTGGTGCGGTTTCTGTTTGTCTTGGCATCCAGAACAGCTGCTGCGCTGTTTGATAGTGCCCCACCATAGACTTATTCACGATAGTGTCGTCATCGGACATCATTGGTTCAACGTCAACATGAAGCCTTTCGGGTTCCGGTCATCGCTCTGACCTTGGTGAGCGCGACCGATATTGTGCCGGAGCGATGAATGGTTGTGTCGTACTTACACTGGTGACCTCCGCCCCCTTCTGCTGAATCAACTTTGTGGCGCGCAGTTGATGGCCTTGAGTTGCGTCTCACGGGTGGTGTATCCCACATCACTGCCTGTGGACGCAGTAGACAAGATCGTCTCAAAGGAAGGGTACTACTGCCGCGTGTCACGACAAATGCTATTCTGTGCCCTACGCCGTTGGATCTCATCTCCCTTCTACCAAGGCCCTGTACGTCAATTAAGCAGTTGGATCCAAACGAGTTTGAAAATGAAAAAGACAGGTATCGACCCCGTCCACGTTTCGGATCGCGGTGAGACGCGGTGATCGGACCGGTCGAGCGACCAACGCTTTTCTTCATACACTCGGCGGTCCATTTCATATAGAGACGGTTCTTCGTTTACCCGCTCGTCATGCGCGAGTGAATGCGACGTTGAGTGAGAAGTGCACGGATGATCTTTTTCGGTGTCTCTCCAGAAGCTTTCGGAGAGGTAAATGTTTACCCATACCTCTAGTACATGACACAAGCTGCGGTTAGTGACTAGACAGGCGCCACCTCCGATAGTGCCCAGTATGTCATGCCAAGGGAGAAGGCAGCGACGTATCGCCGTCGTGAACATCGTCAGGTTCCTGAGCGTCCTGCTGGGCGGCGGAATTCGGCTTTGTGATATAGTGAGCTGGAAAATGTAACGGACCCCAGCGCCAGCCTAAGATGGCTGAGGTTCCCCGACGTAGAGCCGCCTTACCCTCTCTCAACGCTCGGCATTTGCCGGAAAGCCAGCTTCAGGGATATCAAAAAATTTAGCTAATAGCAGCCCTGTGACGACAGGATCAAGCTGGCTGGAGAGAGCAACACTCCTGACGAGAATGGATTTGATGATTAATTGTGTTCGTCGAGTCTAGTCGCTTATATTATACCAGATCCGACTCGACTCCCATTCAATCGCAGACCAGGCTAAGCCAAATTGAGGAGCTTCATGATCATCGTTCCTGCATTGTTCCATCAGTAGCGCCATCAAAATGGAAGTCCACGTTCTCCGCTACGTGGGTGCTTACTGCAATATTGCTGCGCCTCTTTCGCTGAATGCCGTCGCCAATGTTTACACTAACAAAGGCCTTCACGGCATAGATAAGTCGGCGTGGTATGGTTTCCCTCGTTGTTCGTGGCGATGAGGGTAACCTTGACTGATTGATGTAACCGCACTGGTATCTCTTGAGAGGAAGACGTATAGTACTATTTGATGCGATTGAATGGAGGATCGGTAAGATCAAACACCTGTCGAATAATCAGGGGCATCTATTCAATGGTGATCTGGGAACTAATGGTCCAACAAATGCGTCCGTACTTGCAGGGGCCTCGTTGCAAGCGGGCCGCGAGGCTCTTTTGACGTCGGACTGACTTGTTTGCACTGTGGCATGGTTGCGTACCATAAGCCGACGGAGCAAAACGCTACGGCGTTTGTGCCAGTTAAGGGGGGCATCCTCGATCGGGCGACAACGGCCCTGGCGCTGATAAACGTCGTAGATCAGACGAAAAGTATATTGGACGAAAATTAAAGACTGACAAGCAGATAACAGCATTTGGGAGTGAAGATTGTTCCGAAGGAAGAGGGGTGTGTTCATGTATTCCGACGGGAAAACCAGGCGAGAGAAAGTTGTTGTAACGCCCGACTCAGTTTGCGGGCGTGCACGGGCGATATTCGCGGGCATGGCTCTCATGTTCCCAGGGACGCGATCCTTGTGATTTTTGAAGATGGAGGCAGCAATACAATTAGGTGCCGGGTTAAAAGACGGTTTCTCAGGCAGACATCCACACCGTCCGCGGCCGCCATATGCCGTTCGTATTCCTAGATCATGACACAACACATCACTGGCTTCCGTTTACGTTAAAACATATATTCTGAACCCCTACCGCCACAAGTCCAGATGGGTTGCGGGGTAGAAACGAAAACGGTATCGCCAATACCGTCCCAGCAGACTTCCGAAGTTGCGGCTGGTTAACGTGGGCCAATGGGAATGGACGAAAATAGTCTGGTGATCTCGGGGCGAGCTAAATTAGCGACTCGTTCCAGGGATGGGCAAGGGGCCTCTACGGTGAGAATGGTTGCTTGAAAGCTGAAGATAACGTTACGAAAGGGGCGTTCCCGCAGGGAGAAAAGTTCAAGGCTGCTATCGAGGGTATACGGGAGTGGTGGTGGCGCCGGACGGAACTACTTACATTGTCGGAGAGTACAAGATTTTCGTACGCGGGTCAGAAAATGAAAATGACGGGTTGACTGGAAGCGAGTAAACGGGCTCGACTGATCGGTGGTGATAGCAACCACTGTAGAGGGAGCCGGGGCTGGAGGGGAATTATGGAGAGACACAACATGATCGGGCTGGTAGTACGGTGGGAGCTGGAGTCCCGTTCGGGATGAAGACGTCGTTATGGAACGCGTGACGTCGGCTAGATAACGATCGAAAATAAATAAATAAACGATAAAGTAATGTAAATAAATAAATAACTCGGAGTTAGCCGAGAAGATATTCGGGTATGGGAGGAGATTTGGTGAGTTATGTACTGCCTGTCTTCTTGACCACGACCACTTCCTCCCCTCCCTCGCATGGTCCTTTGAGTGCCCTGCTCCCTCTTCCTTCTCCTCCTCCTTCCGACCAAGCCTCGCCGCAACCAAGGATACCGCTTGTGGTACGTGTCCACAATGTCATTAAACTGTCTCTATCTCATCTCTGCTCCAGATCTCGCGACCCTTGCCGGCTTCTAACCCCTCCGCTCTTAATACCCCCCTCAGCCTCAAAGGACCAATCAGTAGTACGCTTGAGCTCGGCTCGCTGCTCTGATTCTCTACGCACCCTCTCCCGCTCTCCCCGTTCACAGAAAAGGGCCTCCGCTGAATTCGTTCGCGTACCTTTTTTGTTCCCACTCGCAAAATCCTATCGTCCCCATCCCTTAATCTTGGAATCAGCTTTCTTACCTTCGATCACCCGTTATCCTCTGTACTTTTCCTTCATTGTAGATTCAGGTTCATCATGGCCGTGTCTCTTCCGGTCGCCTCCGCTTCTCCCGACCATCATTCTCCGCCCTCCGACGATGGCTCTGTATCCCCGCAAACCCCGGTTTCTCCTCCAAATGCCCACTCTATGACTCTCACTCAGCCCTCCGAGCCTCAAAACATCGCACAGCCTCAGTCACCTTCCAACTCTGGTGCTACTCAGCAAAAGAGGAAACCTAGTCGTCGCGCTAATACTGCTGAGCGACGTGCAACCCACAATGCTGTTGAGAGGCAGCGCAGGGAGACCTTAAACGGCAGATTCTTGGCAAGTTCCTTTTCTAATCGCACTTCCCTCTGATCAATTAAGCCGCGCTTTCAGGACCTTGCCGCATTACTCCCGAATCTCTCCCAGATCCGCCGGCCATCCAAGTCTGCTATTGTCAACTCTTCCATTGCCCATATCCACGCCTCCCGTCGCCATCGCCTCCTTGCCTCACGTGAATTACGTCTACTCAAACTCGAGTCCGATGCGCTTCGTCGGGAACTCAACGAATGGCGTGACCGAGCAGGTCTTCCTCGTGTCGACGAGCCAGTCAGAGGCGACGGGTTCACCATGGTGCTTAGTGGTGAAGTCGAAGTTCTTACTACCGCCATTGGAGACGATGAAGATGAGGGCCAGGGTCAATTCGATGGCTTTGAGGAAGGAGATGAAGAACTGGTTGCTCCCATGCCGGCTATCATTGATGATAGCGAGGACACCATGGCTACTGACGCCCTCATGAACGGCGGCACGTTTGGACACAATGTCACTGCAGGCAGTACGAACTCTGTTGATATGAAGATGGCACGAATGCTTCCTCGAGCTCAGTCCACCTCGCACGGTGGACCTGTGATTGCTCAGATACCGCCGTCTGTCTCTTACGAGAACCCAGCAATGCCTGCCGTCTACGAACCCCAGGTTGCTCCGCATTTTGCAAACACTGTTTATCTCGCACATCACAGTATTGCTACTCCCGAGGCTGACAAGGTTTCTGCTTGGGCTGCAAACATGTATTCGGGATATAATACTCAACTACAATTTCATGCACAGCGGCCTATGATCACCCCACCGAATGGTGCCCATGCTGTAACTCACTCGCCGCCCTCCGCACCAGCGGCAGGTTTTACTGACTACGCTTATCTTGCCAACCTCAAACGACAGCAATTGATGGCCCTTCAGCACCAGCATGGCGCCATGGCATACGCAGTCGATGGCGATGACACGTCTTCCGTTGGGTCGAGCAACAGTGGCCGAGAGAGAAGAGGAAGTGCCTCTGCCGGCAGTGGATTTAGCTCCCCACCACGTAGCACCCCTTCATCAAGCTGTTACGAGCTGTCCAACGCGATGCCCGAGTTTGTCATGTCGAGAAGGATTGGCACCACCGGACCGCACGTCAATACTTCTGCGCCTGGCTCATGGAGTGGAAGGGGAGAGGGGGGGATGAATGGCATGGTCATGAAACAAGCTATGAACTCTCCGATGCATGTCGTTGCCAACGGTGGCGGATATGGAATGATGCTGTGAGGCGTCGTCGTACGTTGTGCCCTTTTCCTTTTGGCGCTCCTTTACTTCGTCTTGCACGCATCTTACTAGCTGTTTTGCCCTTCCTGCCGTTGGACTCAGCCATGAGGACGGCGGTTTCGGCCGTTGTCCTGCTTGTTGGTTGCCCTCTCTTGCCATGTGACATTGCTTGTTATTGGATGATACATATCATCTCTTGTGCCCGTTCTCTTTCCACGTTCGTTCCTCAAGTTATGCCTATAGCTATCGACATTCAGCCCCCCTGCCCTGGTCATTGCCGCTGTTTGTCACCGTTATCCCCACCCCGCTTAGCCTAATTACCGCGAGGTACTGTGTACTAACACTCTTTTGTGTCTTCCATATCTTTTTCTGTGTCGAGCTGGTTCCATGCAAAAACACACGAGACCTCGTCGCTCCTTTCAGACTCCTATTTCCCTAATCATTTTATCTTCTTAGTCATCGTTCTCGTGCGAGCTTCATTCGTCCAACGTATTGCTGTGATGACTCGGACTCGTCTTGTCCATGTAGCGCTCCCTAACAAAATTACTACGAATAGAAAGTATAATATAATCGAGTAGTGATATATCTATATCTATGTATTCGGCGCGTCGTGACAAAAACGTGGGTGACGCACTGCGTACTCGTGGTGCGATGCATGGTCGCCGTGTGACGACGAGTCCCGAGGAGGACGGAGGGAGGCATCGTCTTTTTCGCTGTTCCCTGGAAACGGATGGCTTGGGAGCTGCGCCGCAGCGCTCATCACAGGAGGAAAAGGATAAAGAGAACGTTCAGAGCTAGGGACGCGTTCGAGCGTTGGCCGTGGACGCCCCTGACAAGAAAAAAAAAAACGCGCGCGTACCCACGAGCAGGGGGGGCGATGTGGTCGTCATGCCACGCCAGTGCCAATCGTGCGATGGGGTCGAAGTGGCGCTGTCGACCGTGGCACGGTGGATTCGAACCCGGCGTCCGAATGGCCGGACGGCGTGATCGTTGTCGTCCTTGGAGCTGTCCTTTTCCCTCTTCTCCGTCCCCCGTCCCCTAGGAGGGTAGCTCCGGTAGATCGTGTCAGCGTCGCAGAGCCACGGAGAACGGGTACGCTTGCCTGATGTACATAACATATACATAAACCCGACGGCATCGAAGTAGAGAGAGTGAGAGAGAGGTGTTTCGGAATCGTCCGTTCGTCCGTCCAAACGTGACCCCCGAGGGCGTGGATTAGCACGTCATGCTCCACTGGCACCAAGTCGCCGTCGCTCCATGGAGTTCGCTTCTTGGAAGCACTTGACTGCCCGTTCAAGGACGCGCATGGGTACACGAGAACGCGGGTACGATCGACTTGCTTTTTTCGTGACATTGTGAGCAGGGATTCTTCCCGTCACGAGGTCGTGCTTATATCGAACGACGCACCGAACGAAAATCCACATGCTTCGTGAACGCACCGCATACACTTTTCTTAGGCCAGTCGGCGCCCCACCCAAGGATCCCACGCCACGGCGAAACGAGCCGCGTGTTTTGATCGAGTGGGGTTCGAGAAGGAGGGAAAATTGTGAAGAGGAAAAAAAAAAGGTCATCGCCAGGGTTCGTTGGAGGGTTGAGGCCGATGCGTGTTAATCACCGTCAGTGAAGATGCATGATGGCATGTAATGTGAGTCCACCGAGGGCTTCGTGGGTTATATTACTCCAGGCACGCGAGTGTGATGATCGACGACAGTAGCGGTCCCTTGGGTATTATGTCTATATCCCAAGGGATGAGCACTGATGAGAAGGATGAGCTAGGGGACGTCGACGGTGCCGTTGACTTGACGTGCGTCGATAGTGCGGGTGAGAAAAAGGACTCAGATGAAGGTAAGTCCTGGATGGAAGGACGCTAGAAGGGCTTCGAAGTCAAGGTCCTGACTTGTGCGAGTCAGATAGAACGCGACGGGTCTCAATGCCTCCTGTGATTGCAGCGTGTCCGCTAAGGAGGCTGGTGGCGGTCCTACCACTTGACTCAAGCGGTGCACGCGTCCACCGACTAAGACCCCCGGTTCGCGGAAGTGCCTCAAAGAAGATGGCGCAAAATTGGTTCACCCCTGCCCATTAGCCGAACAAAAAGACATCACGACAAGAGTCACCTTGCTGCCAGTTTCCCGACGACCGGGAGAAAGCCTTTTAACCCCCGATTTGGAAATAACTACTGAATGATCGTGAGGCTGTCTATTCTCTTACACGCCGTCGGATAAGCAGGTCCAGGGAGATGGAAATGCGCAAGCGCGCGCATGCGAGATAGTTGCCGTCCTGGTATGTCCGACCTCCCACTGGCAGCTGGCGTTCCAGTGTTTTGGGTACCAAGGTCCAGTTACTGGATGGAGAAAGCTGGGAAAAGGGAGATTCCCGGCGGAAGCTCGTCGTTAATACGCCCGGTCGCCGACCTGACGGTGATGCGATCCAGACAGGAAGAGATGGAAGTCCAAGTTCAGGTCAATTCGGGTTTTCACGGACCGTGCTGCCTTGTCGGGTTTCCTGCGACAGATTGCCAGTACTTGCTCCCGGGCTCCCGGGCCCGTGGCGTCGACCTATTCTATGTCGACGTGGCTACTGATTCTGTACACTACCATTCCAGGCTCGAGTCAGGTAAAAAAAGTCGGTCTTTGGACGAGATGGGCGCGTACGATCGATAGCAAGTAATCGGGGAGATGACATGCGAGTCGCGTCCACCCGCCGACCACGGGTTTCGGACCATCGCGGCTGCGTGCACAAAGTTATCATTATTGTCATCGACCCGCTACGACGACCGTCCTACCCGCCTTGGCTTCACCGAGAGCCCCACCCCAGACGATGACCACGACAGAACCACCCACAGACGTCCCACGCCGAATAGCAGTCCTCATCTCCGGTTCAGGTGCGCAAGACGTCCTCTCATCCCCCTTTTCCTCATCCCCGCCTGCTCACCCGCGCTCACACGACAGGCACGAACCTCCAAGCGCTCATCGACGCGTGCGACACTCCCCGCCTTCCGCACGCTCAGATCGTCCTCGTTTTCTCCAACCGCAAGGCCGCGTATGGGCTCACCCGCGCTGCCACGGCGAACCCGCCGATCCCGACGGGTTATCTGGCGCTCCAGCCGTTTTTGCGCGACCACCCGGGTGCGACGCGCGCTGACTATGATATGGCCGTCGCGAGGGAGGTGCTCAAGGTGCGTCCGGACGTGGTGGTGCTCGCGGGTTGGATGCACATCGTCAGCGAGGGATTTCTGGAGGTGATGCGCGGCGCGCGGGGGATACCCCCGGAGCACGGGAGCGGACGTGCGACCGGCGACGAGGAAGGCGTCGCGGGTGTAGGCGGGGAGGACGAGCTATGCGCCGCGCGTGAGATCCCGGTGATCAATATCCATCCTGCGTTGCCCGGCCAGTTTGATGGCGCAAACGCCATGGAACGTGGGTTCGAGGCGTTCCAGCGAGGAGAGGTAGACAGGCTCGGAGTGATGGTTCATCGTGTCATTGCGGAGGTAGACCGTGGCGCGCCGATAATCGTGAGAGATGTCGAGGTCCACAAGGGAGAAGACTTGAAGAACGACTATGAACCAAGGATGCATCGGACAGAGTGGGAGATCATTGTCGAAGCGACCAAGTCGGTGCTAGACGAGGTCAGGCCAATCAGCGCTTGCTAGTGTGCGATCTCGGGCTGCTGCCGGTTGGGAGGGTGCGGACAAACGTCGTGACCAGGTGTGTTCTGCATTCACATTTAGGTGACCGTAAACTAACCCCGAACTAGTGCCCTTAAACTATTAGTTACTACCGTAATAAGGAGGATACAGATAAACATGGTCGATGTACATCAGAAGGGGAATCGCAATGAAGCCGTATTATGCTCGTTGCTCGTCCGCGGAGGGAAGTGATCACTGCGTGAACGACAGGTCAGCAACCTGAGAGAATTGAACTGCCAAAGGTGAGTGACGTACCTAAAAGGGGCACCATGGACAGGTCCCAGCGAACGCGGCGCACGGCGGTGATGGGGTGGAGGTGCCAACGCAGTAGGATAGCAGCTTGGGGCCGAGAGGCGGCGACTCTCCTCGGAACATGAACCCTCGTCCTCGGGCCAAAACCGATCCAAAATTTTCGCGCCTATCGAGGGCTGGCGGAGGGAGGCATAAGCGGGCACGAGGCAACATCACGTCAACATCGCCATCGCAGTCGACGTCGAGACGACTCACTGTCATGTGGGCGGGCCTTTCAGTTGATAGCTCGATAGCCACGTTTACCGCGGACAGCGGATCCGCCATCTCCAACGTTGGAGTACAGCCAGACGAGGCCGATGTATCGGAAGAAGACGTGGAAGAACGAGAGGAGATTGTCGTCGAATGGCGTTTTAGAGTAAAGGGGTTGGAAGACCTCTTTTTGACCAGAGGCCGCATTGTGAGAGGGATCTTCACTAGGGGGGACGAGCTGATGCGCGCCTTTAAGTCGTGCTGAAATGTCACGAGGCCAGAGGGTGTGATAAATGGAACAGGCGATGAAGGCATGCCGTTGTCAAGGGGCTTAAGAGAGGTAATGCGTGTGTCATCTGGACGCGTTATCGGACGAGTCTTATATTTGAGGATGGTGGTCCAAGCCATACTGTGCGGTGGTCGTCGCACAGAATGTGGATGTGGAGGAACGAGAGGAAGCGGTACCCTTTTGAGCCAAAGCGGAGTGGAACTTTGCGTCCGGAAGAATGCGAATGTGGGACAGAACGAGGTGGGCACGGATCGTTACAGTAATGTCTCCCAACGAATTGGAGCCTGGACGGCTCGAAGAAGGGTGTGATAGTGACTGGACCAGGGTCTCGTTGCAATTTCCGAAACAACGCGGCGACCGACGCTTCTCTTTCATATACAGCATTGACGCAGGGCATGCTGCGATCTACCTGTGAGATTTGATGTTTATTAAGGAATCCGGTGCGGCCGCTCGCCGGGTGGAGACAGTCCGCTCCTAAGCACCCGGAAGGCCAGCCATGTTTTCGAACCACCGGACGAGGGCCGCAACCCTGCTCACGACAGCGTCGCTCTGGCCCAAGCGCAGGTCAGGCCGGAGTCTATTGTCTTGGACTGTGTAGGGCATTGTCCGATAACAGATCTCGGTGATAGGTCCATTGTAAGGGGACGCAGTCAATGTGATGGTACTGCCGATTTCCCAGGTGGCCATGAGGTCTACCAATAACCAAACAAACGTGCATGAGGACATGTGAATTGGAGAGAATCACATGGAAGAGATGACGTGCTCTCAAAATACACAACATCGCCTCGTTTGAGCCCGGGCGAGGGCCCAAGACCACCCCAGGCGTCTGCGACATCTCTCCAAGCTGTCAATTTACAAACCGAGCCTTGGTCGTCGGAAAGGATGGCTTTCAGGATAGATACTTCCTGGCCTGCATCGAGGCCTTTCTTCACGCGCACGGTATCGGGTCCTTGCACCTCGAGTGCAACGAGAAGCATGTTGACTCTATGAGATCCCCTGCCCGATTTGGCGGCGGTGTTGAGGGAGGATAGGGGGGTAATCTTGTGCAGGCTGAATTGGAAGTTTGGAAAGCGAGCGATGGAGGAGGCCTCGTCGGAGTACTCTGTGGAGGTACCTGTTTCCTGCGTTTCATAGGTTCCCTGAGGAAGTGATCCGGAGGGTCGGAGGAAGGAGGGGGCTCCGGTGGTGTTTGCAGCGGGAGTGGGGGGCCAGGTGACGAAGGTCGTTCCGTCTGCATCGTATCAAGGTGCTGTTTGCGGATCGCGGTCGGGAGGGACATACCGGGATGGTCGTCGGGGTCGTCGTCCTGCTGTGAGCCGAGGACGTGTTCTTGGGAGTCAAAGATGACATTCTGGTAGAGAAGTGAGATGCGGTGGCTGGCGGCGTCGAGCGTCGCGGGTGGGTATGGAATCGGAGACGAGTCGACCGTTTGCCAGACGTGGTCACTCGGATCCGTCTCGACGTCCGCGGCAGACGGCGCACCGAGGAACACTCGAAACCGAACCATCGCACCAACCTGAGCGAGTCGCCCATCGAGCCATGTTCTATATCGCGATCACGTGACTGACACACCCGCTACACGCGTGACATGTTCTACTCCATGTCCATCGCGTCCACTCTCACCGTAACGCAGTAGACGATGTCCA
>JBBPKI010000423.1:0-24512 GCA_038089155.1 Nevesoporus exiguus
AACTCGTCCGATTCGTCATCGAGCAGTACCGTGACGAACTCACGATTTCTTTGCAAGGCAATATCGATGAGTGTCGAGTAGCGGAAGACCAAGAGTCTGTCGCGAGTGATCTTCTCAATATCCTTCATAGGTCAGATTTATCGCTCACTTGGACCGCTTGGTACCGAAGAAACCTCAATAGCATACCGATCCAATCAATAGCTACCAATGGACCCTCATTAGTGAGACTTTTCAGTTCGGTGTTTTTCGGCAATTGACGCTTTACAGGTTCACAAAGTACGGTTTGTTGCCTGCACGCTGCTTGATACGGTCCGCAAAGCAGAGATTACCCCTGCGTCTGCTGCGCGGGCGCACACGTTTCTTTGTAAGTGATTCTTTGCGTCGTTAGCTCACCAATCATGCCATTTACAGGGGACTTCCTGTCGATTCTATCCGAGATTGAACGGAATTATCTGTGTGTATTTCTCAACGAACCCTATCGGATGTTATGTTTACTGTCAGTAGCTTACACGACGACCGAGATGGCACGCCAAGCGCCACCGAAGGGACGTCCATGGTCTGACACTCTTGTGGAGCTCACGCCGTTATCCTTGTACCTTTGAGAGCTGCTGGCCTCTCGGGTTTTGTGTTGGGACGTGCCGCTAACACACCATAACCGCTCGTATCCAGCCTTGCTCTGTTTCCATAGCAACTATTTCTTTGTCTTTCAGAGTGAAGTAAGATGATGACCCCAGGCTTGATCACGTGCCGTGAGAATGGGCTAGTCGACGCGCTTCTACCGCAAGCGGAGCACATGTAGTACTGTACCCTAGGCGCCAACAAGCACGGGAGACACCGCGCCGTTCGCGTAGATTATACAAACATGCCATCAGATTATGAAGGTAACACTAAACCGGATCCTGTCCAGATCACAGAGGGTATGGTTCTGCTGCATTGTCATTTCTGCGTCCTTGCTCATTGATATTACTATACTCAATTCTCGCAGACGAAGCTGCCGTCTATGATCGCCAGATACGATTATGGGGTCTTGATGCTCAGCAGAGGTGAATCTTCATATCTGTCTGGGCGCAGCTCCTGTCCGGAGATTGACCTCTGAGTGACGCAGAATGCGGAACGCGACTATTCTAATGATCCGGTTACGTGGCACTGCAACTGAAGCCATCAAGAATATTGTCCTTGCTGGGATTGGAAAGCTTATTATTGTTGACACGGACGACGTCAGCGAGGAGGACCTTGGGACAGGTTTCTTTTTCCGGGACGATGATGTAGGGAAAAAGGTACCGTAACGTTGTCTCTTCTCCAGGCAGCATCATGGAAATTCAGCGGACTGACGAAGCTATTGTTTGACAGAAAGTGGATGCAGCAAAGACCCGCATAGAGAGTCTGAATCCTCTCGTCGTTGTTCAGGCAGTAAGCAACAATATGCTACACGAAAGGGAGGCACTTGATGCACTGGTAAGAAACGTCAACCTCGTCTGTGTGACCGATTGGCATCGTGAAGGATTGGTGAGACATGCCTATAAATTTGTTGTCTTCATCAGGCTAAATGGGTATGTCCATCAAGATTTGCATAAACGAAGTCTGCCGGCGTTTTGGGAAACCGTTTTACGCCGGCGGAACCTTCGGTCTACTGGGCTACATTTTCTGTGACTTACTTAAACACGACTATATTTCCCCGTAAGCAGTTCTCGATGTTCACGCTTCAGCCAATTTATTTCATCGTTGGGACAGCGATCGGTCCGCTTCAAGTGAGGCGCCCCGCAGCTTGAAAGCTAGCACGGTGTATTCACCTTTACACATGGCCTTGCGCCACCGATGGTCTGCCCTGACGAGAAAACAGACCAAGGAGCTTAACCCTGCAGTCGTACATGCGATACTAGGTGTGTTGAATCAGGCATCATTTCACTACACCAGTGCCGACATACAATGAAGCTGTCTGGGAATATCAACACGTCCACGCCGGGAAGCTCCCGGAGAGCTCAGAGGAGGCACCAGAGCTTCTGTCGACGGCCAATTCGTTGTTGGTGGCGTCTGACGTCAACAAACAAGTGCTTGATACTATGCCACGGGAGCTGATCGAGTAAGTGCGATGTAATACATTGGAGCAAACAATGTTGACACGGTCGCTGCAGAGCACTGTCGATGGCCGCGTCTCACGAATTTTCTCCGGTGTGCGCCGTGGTTGGCGGGATGTTGGCTCAAGATATTCTGAAAGCATTGGCTGCGCGAGAAGCACCCATAGCCAATTTCCTTGCGTTTGATGGCACGAGTGGTAGTGGGACGGTCTGTCGCATGAACATGTAGAATACATAGACGCAGGGAATACGTATTTCGGTCGAGACCGCTGGATGCCGTGAGACACTGTGTTAGGTCAAGTTTGGACAGCCACGTTTCGGCGCAGCGAGTAGTGAGCGCTGTCAGTTCCCGTGCTATGTCAGTTCCTCTCCCCTCAACGTCCATGCAGCGCAGACCCCCCCAGACCGCTCAGGAATACTACGCCGTTCCACAGAGCCCTCAGCCCCCAAATATGCAACGCTCCCGGTCAACCTCCAGCAGGCCTCCCGCCAGGTCAACCTCCCTCAGCAGCCATTTTCAGCCAGGCAGAGGCGCGATTGCACAGGGCGTCGCCACAGGCGCTATTGGTGGCGGCTATGGCCCGTATTCCGTGTGTCTCGCTTCGTTTCTTCTTTGATCATCCCTGAATCCTTCGGTCTACAGTACAACCCTTCGACCGCTCGAGACAACGCCTTTCAGAATTCCCGGTTCAGTGCCGCACCTTCCGAGGCCTCTTCCATAAATGGTGGAGAAAAAATCCCCAGTGGAATCACCGCGAATTCTTCTTCCGTGCCCCCGTATATGTGGGACACGAGGGATCCTGATCTGGACGACGCCCTGCATAACCCTGATCCCGTGCAGGACGCAGCGCTCGACAGTCATTTCACTTTTTTCTCAGCCCGAGGGTGGGCAAACGCCCTAACACTCCTTGTCCTCGTGTTTGGCTTGATTACTCTTTTCGCTGGTTATCCCATCATCCATTACTTCACGACAGCCAGAAGCACGACCGCAGGATACAACCTTGGTGGCATTAATTATACTGGACAAGTACCAACTCTTCCCGGCTTACCGCCACTCGTCGATAAGGCCACACCCGCAACTGCACGATCTCGGACAGGCAGCGATGGTTATTCATACCAGCTTGTCTTTAGCGACGAATTCGAGACAGACGGTCGGACTTTCTGGCCAGGGGATGATCCTTTCTGGGAAGCGGTCAACTTGCACTACTGGTGAGTCCGACTGATGACTATTGAGGGGATTTGGGCACTCACGCTGGTGTACGTTCAGGCCTACGGGTGATTTGGAATGGTACGATCCTCGGGTATGCACAAAGTCTGATCAACCGCGATGATGATTCTTAACGTTTCTCGAGGCGGCAACAACAAAAAATGGAAAACTGGAGATCACAATATCAGAACAACCCATCAACAACTTGAATTTCATGAGCGGTACGTGATTGGCTTTTCTAGGTTTCGTCCATTCATTGATTTTCTCGTCAAGCTATGGTAACCTCATGGAACAAGCTGTGCTTTACCACCGGGTATCTTGAAGTTGGCCTCAGTCTGCCAGGAACGTCTCAGTCCCCAGGGTTCTGGCCTGGTGAGTGTCTCCCTTGCGTTTCCCTTCTTGTTGGTCGCTTACCAGTGATAGGCGCATGGACTATGGGCAATTTGGTATGTTCCTTCATACCGACCGACCGCCAGATCTTACGAGTGAGTTAGGGTCGTCCTGGCTATGGTGGAACAACAGAAGGTGTGTGTACTTCCCCTTCATCGCAGGTTCCTAGAAGGCTCATACATCTCTATCCGTAGGCACATGGCCGTACAGTTATGATAGCTGTGACCTGGGGACACTTCCTAACCAGACCTACGATGGTACTCCGGCGGCGGCGGCTACGGGCGGTAATAATGGTGGTCCGCTGAGTTACCAACCTGGCCAACGGCTTTCTGCATGTACATGTCCTAACCAGGACCACCCTGGCCCAACAAGGGGAAATGGATACGTAGGCCGTGGCGTACCCGAAATCGATATATTGGAAGCCCAAATAGATTTATCTTCAACCCCGTTCTCAGGACAAGTCTCCCAGAGCTTTCAGGCTGCCCCTTACAACTACCAATATCAGTTCAACAACGCCACCCCCGCGACTTCCATCAATGATTCCGCGATTACTTCCCTCAACTCGTACAAGGGCGCCGTTTACCAGCAAGCCTTGTCCGCAGTGACTAACGTCGATAGCAGCAACTATAATGGGTTAGGTTATGGCACATATGGGTTCGAATACTGGTCGAATCCCAATGACCGACCCTCTGGATACATCACTTGGTATTCTGGAGGCGGGCAGACCTGGAAAATAACATCGGCCTCCGTTGGACCCGATTCAGTCTCGCTGGTCAGCTCGAGATTGATTCCTGAGGAGCCAATGGTGAGGCCTTGCTCGCCACCAGCATGCATGTTAGACTAATGTATCACAGTTCATCATTCTCAACCTCGGCATGGCTCGTGAGCAGGTCCACTCACACGAGTACGACAGTGTCGCTGATTAAGCCTCTAGCTTCCTTCCAGGGCCAGGATTACCATTCTCTCCAATTCCCCAGTACGATGTATGTTGAGTACGTTCGCCTATATCAAAGGCAGGGGCTACAAAACGCGTTGACATGTGACCCTCCCGGTTACCCGACCGCCGCATACATCAACTCGTACGTGATCCTCAATGTGTGGGCGGTGCCATCTAACTCGACTCCTCGCTAGACATCTAAATGCTTACAGCAATCCGAACATTACGACTTGGGCACAAGCAGGTTATCAATTCCCATCGAACAAGATGACTAGCACGTGTTCGTGATCGTCATTTCATTGCCCTTGTTCTCTGTTTGGCTACAATGGCTATACCACTACGTACATTTCCCATATTGTACGAGCCCACATTTGTCATGATTTATCGATGGACTTTGCTCGCACCCTGGGTACTCGAAATGCCCATCCTACATGATGCATCGTTTAGGACTTTACTACTCGCTGACCTAGCCTGTTCCCGGTCGATACCCGCAGTCCACAGTACCATAGGATAAGTACGATATACCGAGGTAGTTGGTTACAATAGATGGACAATCGTCGGAAGGACAAGTTCCAAGTTCAAGCCCCACGCGCAGGTAGTGTGAGGTAGGCAACCAGCCAACTAAAGCTTTCTTCCTTCTGCGGCCATCTTTTCATTCATTGCCCTTATTAATATGCCTCGTTCGGGTACGCAGCATCCACAATCCCAGGCGACTGTCCAGCACGTGAATACAGCAGATCGAACGTTTCGTCAATGTCAAACGTGGATTCTTCGTCCGCGGTGGAAGCGTCGCCTCCAAGAACCTGCTTGAGAGGCAGGCATTGAAGCTTCACTTTCTTGGAGCTCCCGGCCGGCAGGAACGCGCGCACGAGGATTTTTTTGGACGTTGACTGTTGCGCAAGCTCGATCATATAGCTCCATTTCTGGGCGATGGCCGCATCGCATTGGCACGTCTTGAGGCTTGCTACCGTGTGGACGGACCCGATGTCGGCTTGCATGGGGACTTCAGTGTAGTCCAGTTCGACGACTACCGGATTGAAATTCAGCATCATTGCGGCGGCTTGGATGCGATCCCGCAAAGAAGCGAGGTTGTGAGCGATGACTCGGTCGATGAAATGAACGTTGCGCTTCGACAAACGCGATACGAGACCACCTGATAGAGTGTTCAGTGCCATAGTGACTTAAAGGCTCGCTCACTCACTCGCACGGCGAGCTTGGATATCGCGGCAATACTTTGAATGCCCGCCGTTCTTCCAATCGTATACTTGACATTCTTTGCTACAATAACGAACGTGAAGGCATCCTGCGCAGCTCTTGAATGACCCAGGAGGTCCGGACTTGTCGCACTACATGATAGAACGTGTAGGTGTCACGGACGAGCAGGAAAAACGTGGTGCACGAACCTTGGGGTTCTGACAAGATTCGATATGCGTTTCATTGCCAAGAGGCATGTTATACAGGGCTGCTCTGCCCCGAACAACGTGCTCGAACAGGGACCACGATTGGAACAGAAAACCATTTCTGTCAAGTTTTTCTGGCAAGCGACCCGCATCGATCACCGTCAGCCGCCTGATCATGGGCTTCAGAACGGAGTGGTATACCGAGTACTTGGGGATTATCTCCGCAAGCAGCAAGAACAATGGCTCCCAGTCTTCGCTATGCTGATCGTTCAAATGTTTGATCCATGGTTCTGTGGAAAGCATAGCGGACAAGAGGCCAGCTTCGACGACTTGCATGACCCAAGACAACCCGTCGGTACACTCCACATAGGCGCGGATATACCAATATCCGTAAGATATGCACTTGGCAACGATGGAGTGTCGGTCGGTGATAGCATAGCAATCCACCATCAAGTTGATGACGTTCGTTATTATTGTCATCGAACGCTGGTTGAGAAGAGGGACGCGGATAGCATCGTTAACAGAGAGGGTCGTGACGAGATGGATGTCCCAGACGATGAGGTCATAGTTGATTGGTGTTCGTGCGACGTCCTGCTGGAGGTGGTCCAAAGCGGTGGCGGCGACAGCATCAGGCTTACCATCGAAAGGGTGCAGAATCTCTGACCAATCCCACCTTTCTCGCTGCGAGAATGAGCACATCCATGAATCCAGGGTTGCTGGTATATAAAACGCAAGATAGGGCGACGGGTCATCAGCTAGAGAGAACCTCTTATCCAATGTCTCCAAGCGCCACAGCGAAAAGAGAGTGGCGACAATGCCCGGAGATGCGATGATGGATTCAAACATGTGCTGAAGGAGGGACTCATCGCAGATACCTAAGAAGGCGGTGATAGATCTTTTGGAAAGGATGCGAAATGACAGGTCGACTCCCTCTTGGTCTATAAAGTCGCTTCTAAGGTACAGGATCCACCGGTGGAGGTCGGACCAGTGGCGCGCCAGAGTCTGGAGGGTGCTCTGCGCTCCCAAACACAAGCAGCTCGCTGGAATGATGGAGGCGAGGCTCGCAAGGCACGACGCCTGTTGGACGGGGGTGCTTTTGTCCGTCTTTGACCTCCGAAGGTGGGCATCATCCAGGATGGCATAGATGGCGGATGAGATCAGATGGTGTTGCTCCAAAGAGCAACCCGGTGAGAGAGCTATGCGTTCCAAATCGGCGGGGGCGCGGGTGGAACCGGCCTGGAGCTGCCTAATCGTGTGCTGCGAGGGCCATTATGATCAGAGGAGGCGTCGGGCGAAGAGAAAAGGTTGGAACTGACTTCGATCTGTCCCTCATACATTGGGAGAAAAGTAGTGACCCTGATACGTCAGGACGGGTTATATATCGAATGGGGGGACAAACATTTCGTGACAACCCCCGAGATCCTTTGTGTAGACCGTTCGTGTTGCTACGAAGGGGGTGGCTGTCACTGGGGGCGCCTACGACTCGAAAGCACGCACCAAACGGCGAGGGGACACACACGTAAAAGGATCTCGATGTCGATTCATCTAGGCCTGGAACGGGTCAGACGACTTGCAACGCACCTGGAGCCATTCAAAAGACCTACCATCCACGTTGCAGGGACGAACGGAAAGGGGAGTGTGACCAACCTCATCGCTTCCATTCTACACGCCTCCGGACTCTCCATCGGCACATTCAACAGTCCGCACCTCGTCTCCGTCTACGACTCCATCCTCATCAACGGCGAGCCTGTGTCACCATCTGTCTACGAAGATGCCCGCACGCTCGTCATCGCTGCAGATCACCACCTCGACACCGCTGCCACCCCCTTCGAGCTGTTGACTCTCACAGCGTTGCAGATATTCGAGGCTGCAAAGCTCGACATTGTAGTGGCCGAGGTCGGCATGGGTGGTCGAGACGACGCAACCAATGTCATCGCCGACGACTGCATTTTGGTGTCCGTTCTCACAGCAGTAGATCTAGACCATCAAAAATTTCTCGGGGATACAATCGAGTCCATTACTGGACACAAAGCCGAGATTGCAAGGTCCGGAAAGCCCTTTGTTCTCGGTCCACAAAGATACCCCATCGTCGAGGTGACGGCCAGGCGCATCGTCGAGAGCCCGGAGATACGTGGCCACTTCATCCTAAGCACGCCCGTTCGTGCACGGCATTCGAGCGAGGAGTATCATTTCTCTCCTTCACAGCGGCCCTTCGTCCCTCCACCAGGACAGCCCGTCGAGTTTTATTCACCCCCGTTCCCTTCGTCGATTCACGCCAAGCTTCCATTGCACGGCATCCATCAGCTCGACAACCTCTCATTGTCCCTGACCGTCATCTCCACTTTGGTAACGCATCCAACCGCTCAGACAACTCTCGGCGACCTTTCACGGCGGATCACATCCGAAACTATTCGGGCAGGAATCGAGGGTGTTTCTTGGCCTGGCAGGCTCACCTTCCACACGTTACCGCGCTCCGTAACGATAAGTTCGGCTCTTGACCCGTCTGTCGTTTTGGTAGATGGAGCTCACAATGCCGCATCCGCGGAAGTTCTTGCCTCTTACATTTCCGAGCTTATCGCTCAGCTCAAACCAAGGTCGAAACTACATATAACGTACATTGTTGCGCTCTCACATTCACCACCGAAAACGCCCTTCGACACGTTGTCTCGGATCTTTCTGCCGCATGGTTCCCATGGTTCGGAGACCACCGTGCGGGTCGCAGCCCTACGGTTCACACCCCCGGAAGGCATGCCGTGGGTGACCTCTGTTTCACCGCTGGAAATACGAGACGTAGTCCAGCAGATAGTCCGTCTCAGAGGGGAAGATGTGTGGACTGCACCAGAGGATTTTCCCCTAGAGTCTCAGCTACCCAGGGCGCTTGAATGGATGGAGTCTGAACGTGCTACACACACGGGAGAGACCCTGGTTGTCGTCACAGGGAGCTTGTACTTGGTAGCGGATTTCTACCGCCTTTTGAAGCTGCTCGCAGAGTAGACTAGCCACACGTTTGTAAGTTTCGAATGAGATCCAGGGCGTTAACAGGGTACATAGTTGATAGAAACGTCAAATGTTTCGTTGGGTCACGCCAGCAAATCGACATGCAGTGTTACATTGCCCACATGATCAGCTACCCGCGTCCTCCGGCTGTGAATGTGACCCCTACCTGCTACACAACACACAGGGACTGGATTTTGACATCCTCCGCCACGATCAAGCCCATCATTCGACGGGTTTCATGACAGGACTTGGTCCTAACAAGCGCAAGTCCATGATGGTGCACGAGTCAATTGGTATGCCAATACACCACAGGGATGCCTCTAACACCCCTGCGTGAGTGCCTCGTGGCCCGTTTTCCTTCATCCGTTTATTCGTTGCAGATATCCCTGGAAAAAAAACCCCACCCCAATATCGGTCCCAGCTACCAATGATGTGAGAGGCGCGGCTCCATTCCGTGACCCACTACGCCCTATCTTTTGCTGACTAGCGCCTCCAGCGGCCTCGTTCTCACTCCAGTTCGTATATGAGGGTCACAAGCTATCCAACATCACGCCAATCCGTCGACGATGTGAGAAACAGCTTCGCATTCGCGATACACCACGCCCAATTCTACCTCTGCTGACCAGCGTGTCTAGCGGCCTTCTTTTCGTTCTCACGACAATCCGTACGTTCTGACGAAGAACACTCTCAACTCCCGGAACCGCCACCCGGGGAATCCTAACGTTCGCCAGACTGTCCTGGGAGTACCTCGAAGCCCGCATAACTCTAGTGCTGACTCGCATGCGCGGAAGCGCCCAAGGCTCGACACTACGGTTTCATCAACTATGCCATCCAATGGGGCATCGTCATCGTATGCCAGAGGTCCTGCTCCTTGTAGCAGTGTTTCTGAGCCTGACATCCAAGTGATCGAACCGCCTCGTGCGATAATCGGCCGCAGTAATCCTGTCCCGAATGACGCCGAGATTATTGAACTCGGGGCTAGTTCTGACGACCTTGGTGAACGTGTTCCTCGTGGCCACATATCGTCGTCACCAGATCCAATACTGCTCGCTCCCGGAGAGCCTCATCCTTTTGAAACTCGACCCACGCAGTACAGTTCATCTAATAAGGGAAAGAGTCGCGCCAAACAACCCCCTGAGCTTGTGGAAGGTTCGGAAGAGGATGATAACATCGAGGAGTTTACACCTCCACCTATAGGTCGATCGTCCAATGCCATGAACTCGCATGAGATACCCGTGAACATTGTACATGAGCGCAAGAAGTTCTTCGAGGGTGCACCTGTATCCGCACCGGCAGCTGTACGCTACTCTATTGAGAAGGGAGTGAATCCCGTCGACTTGACAACTAGAATGGTAATCAGCAAGATGAAAAAGAAGAACGAGGTAAGTACAAACTGACCAGACGAGCGTTCATATCTTAAGGTTCTCCTACTAGGGTGCACTCGGACATCAAAGAGGCACGCTCGCACCTGATCATATTGGAACCTCTTCGTCGAACTTTAGGAACTCTGCTCGTGAGAAGGAGAAGACTCTAACTCTGCCACTGGATGCCTGGTGTTTGGGTCAACACTTTTTCAAACATTCCGAGTCTGCGCCTCTTAAGCTAGCATATAAAGTTGCCCTACAACGAATCCAGGTAGCATGGGGTCCGTCATCACTAGAAAAAATCGAGTTTAGGCTGAACAGTGATGTTTGTTCGGTGATGGTAATATCTCTCCTGTCTTCTGCTTCGCTCACTTAGTCGTGGCAATCTATACCTGTCAGGTCGTAAACGATTCGGAAGAACCATTGAAAAAAGATATAGTGGTTCAATTCACAGTTAAACCGGGATCTACATGGGAAGAGGCTGAACGCATATACAAGGGATTCAAGGCGGGTATGTAGGCCCTACTCAGGTCTTTCAATTCCTTGCTAATTTACTTCGGGTGTATGCTGCAGGGGCGGGTCGTGGCAGAGGAGTATTGACGTTCCACATCTCAATTGCGAAAGATCGGGGTTCATCTGTTACGGACTATCAACGATTCGTCACGGTGATAAGAAAGGCACTTCAAGCCTCCGTAGTTGAAGTCATCAAGTTAGCAAAATGTTTTCTTTTGAGTTGAAATGTTCATAAAAATTCTCAGGCCATCCAAGGGTGCCGTCATATGGGACTACGCGGTCCAGTCCGCTGCGATGCTTCAGCAAGGAGAGTCCAGGAATAGGAACAACAGCGATCAGAGCGAAGGCATTCTAGATGAGCCATCAGCTGTGGCCCGGTCTGCTACATCATGCTCCTCGACATCCGTTAAGATTGGCCCCGAGCTGTAAGACGAATAAATCGATCTTGAGGGTTTTGATCTCCTAACTTCCATCTATCACCAGACTCCCAAATGAGGATTCAGGTCCATCTACGTCCTACCGCCGCTCTGCGAGACAGTCCGCAGTCCGAACCCTGAGAGCTTCGCCTCCACCTCCACCGCCGGCTCAGCTGGAACCCGATGAAGTGTAAGTTTTATGCTTCTGCATGACGCTGTCTCACTGTTGCGTGTCCAGTGTTCTAATATATCCTCCGAGTGGTACTGGAGCGCTTAGCGTCATGCATAGTGATCTCAGAAGACTACAGCCCGAAGAATATCTCAATGATACCCTCATCGAGTTTGGTCTAAAGTATGTTCTCTTCGCTTACCTGCAGTCATGTATCCTGAAACACCCAGGCTCTGGCTCAATGATCTTCGTGCAAAAAACCCAACGCTAGCGGACCAAATTCATGTTTTCAGTTCTTTTTTCTACAAGAAACTCAATAACAGGAAGAAGTTTGTCGAAGTACTTCATACAGTATATCCCCTTTCTCATAGACTATAGCCCAGAAGATGGATATAAAAGTGTGCGCAAGTGGACCTCGAAAGTTCCATTATTCGCGAAGAAATATATCATCGTTCCTATCAATGAGAAGTACGCCCCTCTGCTCGAGCTTCACGTTGTTCGCTCACCTCTATTTGTAGCGTTCATTGGTACCTCGCTGTCATCTATGAGCCTGGACATACCCTAGAACCACCTCTTCTACTATCCCAGTCACAGCCTTCTAATCCACGAATGACGCGGAAACGAAAGCAACAACAGGAACGGGCTAAAGCCCACTCCGAAACGCTTACGGAGGCATCGCTGGAGCGATTGAGCCCTGGAGCGCATGTAACTGAAGGAGAACCTGGAGCCGATACATCTTCCGTGGACGCTACACGCGTATCAACACCTAACATGACCGAAAATGAAGAGATGGATGATACCGCCATCACTGTCTTTCACAAATCCTGTTCTATCACCGTTTCTGACCCTACCTTCTCCGAAATTCAGATTCGGGACTCTTCTCCAAATTTGGTGCACCCCCCCTCGGATAGCATGGACGTCGACGCCGACACTTCCGCCGCCGAAGTACTGGAACCTTCGGCGTCAAAGTCAAAGTCAGGTGTGCCTGTCAGCCAATTTTATGGATCCGTGCACGAACCAGAAGATGTAAAACCGGTTGTTATCGAGGACGAGGATAGTGGCGAGGACCAACGGCAAGAAGCCGAGGTGGACGATATGCTGGCTGTGATGCAATCTTCAACCATTGATTCGCCTCCTCAGTATGTTCCTTTCACTTGAGGCCAGTATTTCGTCTGACCCGCATTCGTTGCTTCAGGACCTACATCTTTACCCTCGACTCCCTCGGTGCTCGGCACCCTCAGGCGATTAAAGTCCTTAAATACTACCTTAAATCAGAGGCGAAGGACAAACATAATTTCGACGAAGTGCGTGACGCAGTTGGCAAACAAGTCCAGGCTAGTTGTCTTCCGACATCATCTAGACGACTATCAATCATCTGTGCACAGGTACCTGTTCAACCGAATACATGGGATTGTGGAATATACCTTCTTCACTTTATGAAAGTCCTAATGAGCTCCCCGTCGGAATTTGTGGAGAAAATTCTCTCCGTACGTGCTATTCACACCGATTTACCGAGCGAACCGTTATAACCCCGTCAACAGACAAGAGGTACCATGCCGAGTCCCGAACGGAAGAAGATGTGGCGGGACCACGAGGTTCCGCAGTTCCGGGACTATTTACAATGCCGTATCACTCGGCTTTCGGAAGAGTGGATGGCTCAGAAGAGTGTTCGAGAAGAAGGGGCGAACAAGCGGAGAAGTGGGGATGCACTGGAGGCAGAGGCACTGTCTTCCGAAGGTGAAGTTGACATTGTAGAAGATATTCCGAGCGTCAAGGCAACTCTACGTCCTAAACAGAAACAACTTGCCGCGAGGCTTCGGGGATAACGCATGGCGCTTCCACCACTCACTTAGTTTTCGGTTGTCCTTCTGCCACGCTCCTGGTACTCATCCACTGCATATTGCACGTACATCTTAGCCACGCTACGGTCACATGTTTTGCTCAGAGAATCATTAACCTACGTGCAAATTCCCTAATTTTTATCGCACGTTCACAATGTAATGAAGTTCATACACACGAAAAGTAAAGTTGGAGTTCGGATCAGATGGACTGAGGCGATAGGTCAACCGGTCGTCGTCCACTGGAATGAAGACTGTTAGTAGAACGAACAGATGGTGGTCGGCGAGGATAAACGTGCGAGTAGATCCTCAGATTAACAGTGACAAAAGTGACACAGGCAACATGAATGAATGACTCGGGACTCAAGGATATAGACGGTGTGACCAAGGGTTCAGTCAAATATGTGATGAATACAAATCCACCTGACGTGACGAGTATTAAATGAGAGGACAGGACACTTGTCTAGGTAGACGCCGTTCCCAATGAGTCAGAGATTCGGAGTAGAACCAATGAATCTGAAAGGTAAAGTATGGTGTTGTTGCATGCGTTGATGGTATCTGGTAGACATAGTAAGGGTGCAAAGTTTTGTTATAATAGCGATATCAAAAGTTGCGAAGCCGGCGTTTCTTGTTATGTCCTGAAACGTTTGCTTGTACAGCGTCTTCAGATGGCATGTGAATATTTGCCAGTGGCATTGGTGTTGGGTCGGGCACTGGGTCGCGACGTGCCACGGTAAAGGTAGGCGTAACACGAGGAGATGAGGAAGACGAATAGCCATCTGCTGCTGTCGGGGAACTGGAGCCAGCAGTTTCGTTCGCGCTACCCCCGACAGCGGTGGGCGCTCGGTTCGAAGTAGAAGAATGCGAAATATAATACCAGAGTCCGATTCCGGTTCCAGCGCACTGCGTGAAAAGGGTCGGAAATCTAGACTAGGCTGGGTAGAGAGGACCCACGATGAGCAAGACTATGCCGATCACCCAGACCCAACGTGATAAGCGGCTAGTTCCACTCTGCGTCTTGGTCAGCCAAGAACTAGAGAATGGATTAACTCGCGACGACGTCGGAACGGCAAGGCTGTCCTACCTGGGCCTCTTCTCTTCTCTAGCAACCATACTGAATCTCCTCCAGAAATCGTCCCCACGGTCCCCACGCTTTGGCAATAGGTTATCCTCAGAATTACCGCGTATGATGGGTTCTGAGAATTTGACGTCCGACGGAGCTGGAGAGTTTGAAGGACGTGCAAAAACTGGCGTAATGGGGGTCATAGGTGGCTGAAGGGGGTGAGGCGTACTCGGTACAGATGGTCTAGGAACGGCTGTCTGATAGATCGGCGGGGGGATACGGGGGGCGCCCGTGTCTGCCTGCGGGCGGGTAAGGCGGAGCGCCTGAGGGACCTGCCCCATCTGTGGTGGTCCCGCTGATTGGCCTGAAGGAAAGGCTGAAGGCGAAGGACTTGAGACTTTAAGGTTGGCCACGGGTGCAGGGTACCCAGGACGGGGAGCCGCCAAGGGAACTGCGCGGGCGGGGTGGGGCATACCGCCAGCCATAAAACCAGAACCGATAGCTCCCGCGGCGGGGCCAGATTGGGGGTATCCTCTATCGTACCTTGAGAGGGGAAGTAAATTAGTAAGGAGGGATTACAATGCTTGCTGACATACATGCTGCAGACTGCTGTTCAAATCCGGCTCTGCTGGCTTTCGAACGCTACCAGGCTGGGAAGGGTATCTGAATAGTAGCTATGTGGTTGTTTCCTAGATTTCCGACTGGGCTGATATCAAGCGAGTGGAAGCCTCGTCAAACAGAGGTTTTCCGAGGCAGCGAGTGTAGGTTCTGAGCCGGAAGATGGCTCGAAAAGAAAAACGACAGACAACGAACAAGGTAAAGAAGACAGAGGCCGCCGAGCCGCAGCCACTTGGGAGGAAGCCTAGGCTGGTTACCGTCGCTATTGTGTGACTTGCGACGATGCTGCCAATCAACTTCTTCGGCTAGCAATCCCATTAATATTCCGCTATTCGCGACACTCGTGTTTCGTTACGTTCAACTGTTCCCCTCAGTTGAGTTCGAGCTTGTCCCAGTGTCCTCGGACGTTGCTGTCGAGTTGCCGGGGACGCTTCTAGAGCTCAGGCTGCCCGATGCTCGCTAGCCCGCAGAAGGGCCGCCTAGCCTGACGGCGTGAGAGTGCAAGACGACCGTAACACACTAACGCGACTGCACAGACACATACACAAAGAATTGCAACCAGAAATGATTGCCTAGGATGAAGAGGGCAGACGTAGCCAGTGATGACCCAACATACGAGCATGGGAATCCAGCAGGGGCTCATATATTGCAGTCGGACACTAGGAGAATGAGGTGGGCCCGGTCGATGGCAGGGATGACGAAACGCGCCCTCAGTGAAGAGGGTTTACATCTCTGCGTAGGCAGCTAGATGTGATATTCCTGCTAGGGTTGCACACGGGTCGGGCAGCTCACGCCGTACCCTTTGGGGTTACGGGTCCACACCGCACCGTACAACCCGCGGTGTGGGCATGGATCCGTGGCACAACTTAGAGACCCACGGGTACAACTACTGTATATTCACCTACGAGAGCTACAGTCGACTGTAATCAACTATGTAGTGGAAGATGATTCAGCTCGCTTGAAGATCATGCAGGGCACGATCATTGATGATATCAACAGCACGGTTACTCTCTGTAACCCACTGCACAAGTTGAGCACTGTAGACTTCATGTCAGAAGTTGTACAAATGTAGAACATGTTCCCTACCGTACCTCGTCATTGGTATGTACACGGATCCTATGGGAAATCGAATGGGAGCTCTGATGGCCAAAAGCAGCAGGGATGCATTGTTCCGCCCACTAGGGATGATACCCTTGCAAGCACTGTCGACAGCTTCCTTTCCAAAACGTCCTGTAGCATGATGCTTAGGACTAGCAGTGGAGGACTTATCCTTAGAGTCCTGATAACGGCGAACTCCTCCGACGGACGTTTTGCACTTGCGTGCACCACAGAGGAAGAAATGGACTGGACGGCCGTCAACGTATTTGAGAGTCACAGCATCCACTTTGAAAAATGAATAAATTGGGGAACGCCAACGCCTTCTGAGCGTAGCCATACACAACGAGACTAACTACCAATCATATTCGCGAGAGAGAAACTGCGCTGCTTACCTAGCTGGGCTTCAGGATCTTGTGCAGACACATCGGGTTGAGATGAGGGAAGGAACACAACTTCCAGCTCATCATTGTCTGAGCATCCGATGGGCTATTTTCTGTGCCAGCAAGGGTAGTTGTATATGCCTGAGCGGTGATCGATGAGTTGAATCACTTACGATCAGTACAAGACGGTGTTGCTTGTATTGGATGGGGCTCCGGGCCAGGGTGCTTCAGTTTCTTCCGTGGGGGAATGACGATCGTTGCACCCTTCAAAGCTTTGATTGATGATGCTTGCCTCCGTCCTGCCCACGAGTAAAGTGTCAGCATCTGGCTTCTTGTTCAATGCTGGTTGGGAGTCTGCTTGAATATGCCTTGCAATAGCAAGGTCGAAGGCTCGAAGTTGCTCCGTACCAACCTGTACCCGTTTGCACGGGTTCACCTGAGTCGACACCGCACCCGAACCCTCCATACTGGTGACCTAAACACCGCGGTGTACGGTGTGCAACCCTAATTCCTACACAAAGTTCCAGCACTCAAGTTTGGCGCATCGCTGCTAAATTGTTTGACATTGTTGTCACTCTGACGCGTCGCGTCGCGCGCGCGTCTCACTCACTTTCGTTCCCTTCTTCGTGACGCTCGCTAGTCGAGTTACAGTATGGCCAAACGAAAGAATGTCGTCAGCAGCGATGACGACGCTCCCGAGTCTTCCCAGGCATCTAAGCGCGCTAGAACAGAGGACAGCGACGACCTCGCTGAGGTTACAGCCTCACCGCGACGTGAAAGGAAACCCGTTATTAATGGCAAGGCAAAACGCAAGGCCGAGGATCATGATAGTGACGACGAGGACGAAGAAGAAGACCTTCACAACGATGAGCAGGCGAATGAAGAGGAGGAGAAGAGGTTCGAGGAGGACCACGGTGAAGCTATTCGCCATAGGCTCGAACAACGTCGTAATACCATCGGTGTATGTGATTTCACTTTTGTCGTTGGCATACCTGATCTATTCAAGAACATTGCGGAACATGGTATTATCGAGTCTGTCGAGATGAAGCAGTTCATGTGCCATCCTCACTTGACCTTCACATTCGGTCCCCAGGTTAACTTCATCATTGGTAAGCCGCTTACTAACCAAGCCAATCATACTACATTCGCTGATGCATACATAAGGGCATAACGGAAGTAGGTTATATATGTTTACTAATCCAAGCCCGTTACCGACGATTACTCTTGTCAGGTGGGAAGAGTGCCGTCCTGTCTGCCATCACGGTCGCTCTCGGTGGCAAATCTATCTCCACTGGTCGTGGTAGTGGACTTAAGTCCTTTGTCCGCGAGGGTCAGCAGTAAGTTCTATTCTGGTTTTCTCTGTCGCATATCACAAACACTTTTGTGTAGGAGAGCGGAAGTCACTATCGTGCTCAAAAATCAGGGTGAAGAAGCGTACAAGCCCAAAGAGTATGGGAGAAGCATCGTCATTCGGCGGGCTTTCACACGGGATGGTTCCTCTTCATGGAAAATCATGAACAAGGATGGTGCCCTTATTTCCACCAAGAGAGACGAGCTAGCTACTATTTGCGACCATATGAACATTCAAGTTGATAATCCTATGAATGTTCTCACCCAAGGCAAGACGTTGGCAATTAGGGGGTGTATCCATTATTCATCCGTATTTCTAGATGCTGCGCGACAATTCTTGAATGCTTCACACCCTTCTGACAAGTATAAGGTTCGTGCGCTTTCGCGATATACTGACAACTTCCTTTATAACGCCTTTGACCAGTTCTTCCTACGCGGGACGCAATTAAGCCAGCTCAGCGAAGAGTATGATACCTGTCTGGACAACATCAACCAAACCAAGAAGCTACTTCACCAAAAGAAGCAGATTCTCCCAGACCTCCGTGCAGCGTTCAAGGAAGCTACTGCCAGGTTTCAAGAGGCATCTAAAGCCCGCGAACAACGGTTCAAAGCCGACGAGCTCAAGAAAGAGCTCGCATGGGCACATGTAGCTGCTAAACAAGAGGCAGGTTCTTGTCGCCTTCATTGTTGCGACGCTCTCAATTTTCATATAGGAGATGGAGGCAAAGTTTGAGGAACTGGCCAAGGCTGAGCGTCGCCTGCCACGAATTGAGGCAGAACTTCAAGCAACAGAGGTATGCCCACCGTTAACAAAGTTATAGTGTAGGTCAACTTGGCTTCTCTCCGTCAGTCCCAATTTCGACTTGCCACTCAAGAAGTTGAACGTTATGAGAAAGAACATTCCGAGCTTGGGAACATCGACCATCTCAATGCCCAGCGCAACGAACTTCAGGAGAAAATGCGAGTCAACAAGAATAAACTCAGCGACTTTAGAGTAGGCATCATTTTAAGTTTTGAGTACTGTTTGTAACGTTCATTTCCAGAACGACCAAAATGCGATGAATTCGAGCCTGACGGCCTTGAATAGGTCCATCAAGGATTATGAAGAGAAAATCGCGGAAGAGGCTCGCCGCTTGGAGGCTCACACGCAGGCGAAGCGCGATGAAATCAACCGTCGCCTCGACGCCGCGAAAGAGGTTGTTGCGGAAGCTGATCGTTGGAACAAGGCCGTTATCGACCAGAAACGCGATAAGCTTACCGAAAGAGACGAAGTCAAGTCGAAAGGTCAGGCCGCCGAAGAGAAGAGACATCAGCTCCAAGAGCGAATTACTGAATGTCAGACCATGATTAACAAGTGCAAAGAGCAAGAGAAGAATAGTCTTGCCCCCTATGGACTTGATATCAAGGGTGTGCTCCAGAATGTTAACAGGACGCATTGGCATGGAGGCACCCCTATTGGACCGCTTGGCTTATATGTGAAACTCAAGGATCAGAAGTGGGCACCTCTATTAAGAGCACAACTGGGGAACTTAATGACGTCTTTTGCGTGTACGGATGCGAGAGACCGACCGCAATTGAAAAAAATCCTTGACCAGTCAAAGAAGTACTTCCTGTTTGTGCCTCTCATGATGGTGGTACTGATCCTCTATTAGTTTTCACGTCAACGTTATCATCTCGGAAAAGGATTTGTTTGATTATAGGGCTGGTGAGCCACGTGAGGATATCCTCACAGTTTTGCGCGCTCTCGATGCGAGTTGTTTCCTGCACTGAAAAGACAATAAGAGTGACTTCTGATTAACAGGTTTCCGACCCACATATTCTTCGAATTCTGATCAATGCGGCGAACATTGAAAGGACTGTGCTTGCGGTAGACCGTAAAGTTGGTGATGACATCCTTAAAAGCTTTGGCGGAGGTGGGGTCGCGTGGACCGCTGACCATATGCGAGTAACTCGATACCCGTGCGTGTTTGCTGTTTCTTTATCCCAACTGCCAACTTACCATGGCTAATCTAGAGAGGGAGGTGGCTCATCCATCAATTTGCTGAGGATAAAAGCCAACGACCCACGTCGCATGCTGTTTACGGCGAGTGATCTAGCTGCACGTCGGTAAGTGTATAATTCTGGTTCACTACTAACGCATCTAACTCTACCCCCGTAGCGATTGGGAGAAGCATCTTCAGGCTGCCGAGTCAGAGTATAAAGCCGTCCAAGGCGAAATTATCCATCATCGTCAAGTCTATGACAGTGTGTCCCGCGAGATCGATAGGCTTTCCGTAAGTTATTGGACGGGATTATGGCTATCGAAATAATGCAACAACGTCGTTTAGTCGTCAGAGCGCCAAGCCTATGAAGCTCTGCGGACGGCAAGAACATCTCATGCCCAACTGCAGGAAGAGGCTAACGAAGAAATGCCCGCCGGAATTTCGGGGTTACAGAACGCAAAGGATGTGCGTATCTAGGCCGTTCTGCCCGTTGTCCGTGTTGACTTTCCCCCATCCACAGGACGCGGAGGCTGAGAAAGCTTCTATATTGGAACAATACGCCGATCTTGCTACGCGGAAAGCCGTTATTGATGAACAGCAAGCAACGCTCTTGAAGGAAATGAATGGCATCAAGGAACAGATTCAGAACTTCGAACAGCTCCGTAGCGGAATCATGGTTAGTGTTTACCAGGGTTTGGCGCGTAACTTTAAAATCCACTTTGGTGCAGGCCAAAATTGAGGAGGCCGTGACGAATCGGCTGGACGTGCAGAAGAATCAACAACACTACCGTACAAAGCTCGAGAACGAGAGAAAGAAGGTCTCAGACGTTGACGCTATCGCCAAAACTCTTCAAGAAGAGTTTACAAGCTGGTCGGAACACGCAGAAAAGTATTGTGAGAGAGTCGAAAATCCTCGCAAAGTGGCCGAGGTACAGCGTCAACTCGAATCAGTCCAAGCAGCCCTGAAGGAGCGAGAGCGCCGGTATGGTTTATATTCGAGTGATGGCCTCTTGTTGACTCAGTGCTCAAGACAAGGTGCGACCATTGAAGAAATGACAATAGAAGTGAACAAGACAAAGGCCGATTTGGACAATGCCGAACGCGATATCCGTAGTCTCTCGACCCTCAATCATGTAAGATGCTATCGTCTTTGTATCTTGGTAGTGCATACTCACGAACTGCGTAGGCACTGAGAAAATCTCTCTTGATTCGCCTGGATAGGTGGCATGAGTTCCGGCGCCATATCGCTCTCCGCTGCAAGCTCGTGTTCCAGTACCATCTCTCGGAGCGGGGTTACTATGGCAAGGTCCTCTTTGACCACGTCAACCACACGCTGCAGCTTAAGGTTCAAACCGACGATCAGACATTGACTCAAGGCAGAGATAAGGATCCTCGGTCTCTTAGTGGTGGCGAAAAGTCATTCTCGACTATCTGTTTGCTCCTATCGTTGTGGGATTCGATCGGGTGCCCAATTCGTTGTCTTGGTGATCGAGCATCCTCGGTTCTCCGTCGCTGTCATCTAATGCAACCTCAGATGAATTTGATGTTTTCATGGATGCTGTCAATCGCCGCATCAGCATGCGTATGATAGTAAGATTAACGTCGTCTCACTTCCTTCTCTTGCCTTATTGCAACGGTAGATTGACACTGCGAATGCATCCGACAAGAAGCAGTATATTTTGATCACTCCGCAAGATATGGGTAATGTTCAATTTGGAAACACCGTCCGCGTGCACAGGATGAGTGATCCAGAACGTGGTCAAGGTACCTTGGGCTTTGGTGCCGGCTGATGAATGCTCGATCTATCCCACTGCATGGCAGCATTGGTCGTTATTTCCCTGCTGGGCATCCTGTCTACCCTTACTCCACTCACTTGCCCACGACTCCATAATGACCTTTACAGTAAAATCTTTACGCAGCCAAGTGTTATGCCAATGCGTCTTTATATCGGTGCTTGCCCTACAGGCTGCAGCTGTAGACACCAGATAAGTGACATGCGGGTCTGAGTCAGCGTGGAGACTCGGAGTACGCAGTCCATATACTATCATATCGCAGCTGGTACCTTGAGTGCAAATTCTGGAAATGCACTTAAAACACTACATTCCTTGTACAGTTATCCACTGGCACTTTAAACAGCACCAGCACTTTAAACAAATGCCTACTGCCTATGGAAATGAGGTTTGATTCAAGTGAAAAGTTGACCATGGTGAAGGATTAGGACACTGGCATTATGTATGATACTTCTTTGGATGTCCTACCCATCTAGATAATAAAACAATATATGTTTTCTGTCAAAATTTACAATAAAGCACGGCTTGTTGTTCACAGAGGTAAACTTGACACAGGAAAAGCTACAAAATACATTTGCATAGGTCCAATTAAGACTGTGAGCTGACATGACATCAAGGTCAAGGGCTACCAATCAAGCCAGAGCAATGCCGGTGAAGCAAGGTGAAGCGATGACTATCAGTGATGCGAAGCCAAGTGATATACCATAAATGGAAGTGCCGTAGCTTACAGCATGTCGCGTCCCAGCAAAGCGCGAGACACAATGTGCACCATGCGACGCGTCCAATATTTATACATTTGAACATGTCGCAGCAGCAGAGCAAGATAAGGTTGAGCGCGAAAGTCGGTGAAAGCAAAAGGAAACTCAGAGCGAGCTGATGGCAACTTGGAAAGAAGTGGACGATGCACGTAAACAAAGAAATAAAGAGCGTACAGAAGCTTACCAATAGCAATTGCGCGAGTGGGAAGAAGAGCGGGAACTTGCAAAGCACGAGAAACGGCGGGTTGGCTGGCCAAAGCCAAAGCGGGGCAAGCTAGAAGGACCCCCACCAAAACTATGGGTAGGAACCGCTAATAACAGTGTAGTTAATGCTATTGACAATCACACACTGAGCGGGAATGAACGTGACAGCGATGAGGATGTTCAGTCGGATGGTGGGAGTAAGGAAGAACGGCGATTCAGCTGATAACGCTTAGATTCACTTAGATACCACTGATATACCACTTTTAGAACTGTTCAAAGTGCCGGGGCAACAGATAAGCTCCACATTGTTTCCATTGTGTTTCGTGATAATTTTTCAACACTTTATATGTTATATACCTTATAGTCTATAAGCAATGTTAGAGTATCACACATCTGCCAATTCTGATCTAAAGTCTTTGTGGTGTTGTGTTTACTACGTGACTTTCAAAATAGCTGTTTAAAGTGCCGGTGGATGACTGTACACACGTAGTGTTCACCTTTGGTTCGCTACGCTACCTTCCTTATTTGGATAGTACAATTACTTAGTCGATCCTGCCCGTTCCTACTTTCCTCCAGTCTCTTACCATCGACTGGAGTCCTTACGGACTCGTGTTCCAGGTCGATGTTCTTTCACAACATGCTCCTTCATCCACTGCTTGGAATGTTAGCCACAGAGCAAATAGATGGGTGGAGATGCATTGAGACTTGGTAGATACTGAGAAGTTAGAATGGCTATGTGACCACCCATTGTATCTTGGATGATATCTTCCATCACTGGGCCATGTCTAAATCTCTTCAAGCTGAAAGTCCCGCCCCATGAAAACCTTGGATTCTAAGAACGTGATATCATAGGATCATGTCCTAAACCTAATAGTTCATACAGAACATGCATACTTAAGCAATTGGAGCTAGGTGATATCATTTTTATGGCGATCTTGCAGCTAGTTGAGGATCTACAGGTCAAGTGAGAGGTGTCTGAACTGGTGTATAGCTACTCGGCCTTTTCCTTCGCCACTGTCTGTGAGCACATGGCCTCGACTCGGAAGCGGCGGCTGTCTTGACCCCCTGCTTTTTCTGTACACAAACCAGATGCACGATGTTACTGTATGTCTCCTGTGATTTTTGTAGTGCCGACAATGTGCAGTAAGGGCCACCGCTTCGCTAGTCAGCTTTCAAGGACTCGATTGGCACGTGTTTCTAGTGGCATGACCACATACCGTGGGAATTGACTGCCTGCAGCCGGGTGGACGAGTATGCTTCCGGCGCCGTGATTGATGGTGTCACCATAAATTACGGTGGGGTATGAAGTGGCATGACGAGGTCTCCTTTTCACACCCTGCCACCGATCACAACAATGCAGTTACCCCCCGGACTAGTCGCATTGGTGCGGCTCATCCCTCAGCTACTTTTCGCACCCGCGACAGCGTACGTCGGTCTCAAAATTTACAAGACGCTTGCCGGAGAATCCGCACCACAATGGCTACGCATCCCTGCGTACCTTTTGGCATTACCAGCCGCGTTTACGGCAAACGTTGTGTATACTCGTATTAGGGACCGTAGAGAAGCGGCACGTCGTGGGGCGGTCATGCCTCCGTCCAAAAGTACAAGTGGCCTGGCGCTGTGGACAAGCTTTCGAACCTCGTGTGGAACTTTGAGAATGGCTACCAAGGCAAGCTCATTCCCGGCTTCCAATGCTTGTCCGACATGGGTGTGTTAATCTAGACTTCTAGCCGAATATTTTGCTAGTGAATGTGAAGAAATTGGGAATACTCTCAATGTCTACTTGCTGTACGAAAACAGGGCAAGTGGTTTTCTAATTGCTGCATAGACATTCAGTGCAAGCTGGGCGATCCGCGCAGATAGCCACAATAGAGCCCGAATATGTCAAGGTGGGTCACCACCTCATCGTTTCCTCCTGCCGACGTAATGTGCGTTGTGAATCCAGACGATCCTTGCGACGCAG
>JBBPKI010000424.1:0-24483 GCA_038089155.1 Nevesoporus exiguus
TTCATCTCTCACTATCACCTTTCCTTGACCCATATACGCTTCTCTTGGTGAGTCTCCTCATCAAGGATAAAATCCTCTACCCCTTGTCTGCGCATATCAGCGGGAGTCTTCGACACTCTCGTTAACCCTTCCACTTCCAAGTATACGACACCTGAGACAAACCATTGAGTAACCGCTGGATACCTACGAGTAAACTCTCACCGTCATGTAAACGAAAAGAATATTTTTCTGACAAAAATTGAGCCAGCCAGCCTTCCTGTACTAAATCATCAAGCATTACTTCTCCCTAAAAATTACAAGGCAAATGATTAGCAATAGGGATAAAAAATGAATCGCTACAGACAGTTTCGAGAAGTGTTGTCCATTCGCTGTCGTGAGTAATGGCAACAGATGCATCTGGATTCTGGTCAAGGAAGATTCAGTTGTTCTGCCAAATAGCGTGTCTAGTCTGTAACGAACCTGGTCTAGCAGATAACTATTGATGACATCAGAATAGTGGAAGGGCTGAAAGGGGCTCAGTTGTCGGATTAGATATCACTGGGAATGTACGTACCTGGGATAGTCGAGGCTGATGTGTGAGATCAGGAGGACTCTGTACTATGCCAGGTGTATGACGAATGCGTTTGTTGATCTTTTTAAGCAGCCACATCAGGAACGAGAGCCAAGAGACTTGGGCTTCTCCAGGGAGAAGAGGTATTGCATTGACTGTAGGCTGCGGTGTCCTGAACAAGCGGTTCTTCAATGCGATCTTATATCCTCTTAAAAATACGGATTGATTGGCGCTTCCATAGTTGCAGTCCCGGGGCCAATACTTCCAGACAGTGTCGAACTGATGTTCCCATCTATAATGGACTGGATTGCTATCACTCTCGACCCTTACAGCCCTGATCAACCAACCGCCTTGAGATGGTGCATTCCGGAACGACGCGAGTGACCAAGAGCGTGCCTTGTAGAAGCCGGTAATGAGGTATAGGGAAGCGTTGGAAATATCTAGCCGGAACTCTTCGATGGCAAAGCGATACCAGTTGGCAGCATGTTCCTTTGCCCAGTCGCGAAACCGGATCTTGTATTTCAGATCATGGAATGTAGCGCCTTGTGGCAATATGAGGGCTGCGCCTTCGGAAGACAGGGCAGTAAATTCGTATACAGCACTAAGGTAATGGACAGCATTCAGCATACTTTCTTGTCCTAGCATTTGTCAAGACATACTTCGGCTCGGCGCCGCGTGGTTGGAGTTCCTGTCGCACGCTACTAGAGGGTATAACAGAACCAGAAGGGATGGCTTCAGATCTGACAAACACATCCCAGTCATCCAGCGTAATAGGGTCATGGGATTGTGGGACACCATGAGATTCATGGAGCCTGTGGTCACGAGGCTGGCAAATACTGAAGAGGACCTCAAACCCGCGATCTGGGTCGACAATGCCAACATCTCCGATCTGGAACCCATCTTGTTGGTGATCGTGCGAGAGGGTATTGCTAGGCTCAGGATTCCATAAAGGGTATCCGTACCGTGTTGGCAGGCATTTAGCGTATACATCCTGTGGGGAGTCGTCCATGATTTGTGGAGAAAAAAAAGCGTGGTCTGGTGGCGGAAGTAAGCACCCACCAGCTGGCACAGGAAGGCGTGTTGCGATTGCCTAATGTGTTTGATGCACGAGACTTCCGAGTCAGGGAGCCGCCTGTGTCTTTACTTGCATGTACAGTCATCCACCGGCAGTTGAAACACCGAAATTGCGGAGCGCGCAGAAAGCACAACTGTGCGCTTTGTCAAGATCAGACCACTATGTCTTGTAACAATGTGCCAATACTTAGGATTGAGAGCATTTTGTGAGGATCTAATAGAGCGAACCTACAGGAAACTAGCCTGCAAGAATGTGCATGTTATCACGACACCCTGGCACTTGAAACACTACTAAAAAGGTATATCTTGTTGATGAATAAGCAAATATTGATCTCCGCTTCGTTATCAGTTTATCAAAATCAGCAACTCATCTCACTCCCACCGCTGTTGGACTTCACACCCTGACTGCTAACGTTCTTGTTCCCACCATTCCCACCATTCCCACCCACTCTTTCAACCAAAGGCCTGGGGATCACTTTATCTAGAGCCCCTCTCACTGGCTTTGGTGGATTTCTCTACCTTCCAAACCCTGATCTCTTCAGCGTACGTTGTTCGAATCTCTTTGTTCTTTTGTTTCCACTCCTGCTCAGATTCTTTCCACAGTGCCAAGAATGTTATTTGGGTGGCATATGCAAGTGCTTCTTCCATATCTAAGGATTTTTGGCATTGCCTTACAGCTTGTGACTTTGGACACCCTACAATATCACAAGCAGAGCTTAGCAAGAGGAACGACCTACCTGCTGCCCTATCTTTTTTCTGCCTGTCGTTACAGTGATCCACCGGCGGTTGCGTCAGCAAATTTTAGGTGGCTCCCAAACCTTTGCCAGGACGATTTTACTAGATTAGATAGTACACACACCATCCAATTCAATTAAACTGTGTCTGAAAAAAGAACAGACCACATCTGTTGTGTTGTGGTGCTTGTAATGACCAACCCTTAGTTTGAGGCCTTATCGTGTCACCACCGTCAGTTGCGTCAGCACGAAAATGGTATATCAAATGCTTATGTAACAATCTATGAAACTGAATTAGTCACCTTGCTCCTTCTGATTGCCTCGGCAATTGCTTCCTCTTGTTTTTCATAGTCATTCTGCTTTTTTTTGGAGCTTGAGTGTGCACTGCCAACCATAGGAACATTAGTGAATGGGACAGGATGTAGTCATTGTAGCTTTTTTTGGAACTCGGAAGTTGTTCTACCGCCTCTATTTGTCAGTGATAAGATAAGTTAACTAAGATAAACATTGTCAGAACATGCTGCTCCGGCATGTTGCTGGCAAGGACTCTCCCTCTATTAGGAATGCACTGTTGCCTGGAAGACATTGTTAACAGCCATATGCAATTGGATTTTAGGCTTTTGTACTTGAGTTGGCTTGTGGTGCTCGGTATGAGTACATTCATCACAAAAACCTCCACAAAACATGCAACAGCACTATGGATAGACCAAGAATTCAATATATGTATAGAGTTACAGGATCTCATGGGTAGAAACATAATGTCTGATGATAACTAGCACAGTTCCAATGTGAATTATGTGTGTTGTGTGTGATTGACGCAGTTGCCGGTGCTGACGCAACTGCCGGTGGATCACTGTACTGGTCTGTGCTTACATACACTCACACACGCTTCCTGATAAGGTAATGATAGTGTTTGACGGTGCTCACCAGACATGCCTTGCTGGCTTCACTCTGGCAAAGCACGCAACAATTATTCTATGGATCAAACACTGCAAACTTATTTGTCAGACCTGTTTACATGTGTCATGGGTACTTTCACTAATCTAGCCAGTGTAGTTCAACAAGTAGACAGCTATTAGCTAAATTTTCGCCAAAGAAACATGATCAGAACATCACAAAGTACTACTTGTTCGCAAAGAACTATTGTGACCCATAGAACTCGACTATATACTACTCCCGCCATGATTAATGAATGAGATCTACAGCATTGTTATGTACTACATGTGTTTGTTTCAACTGCCAGTGGTGTTTCAACTGCCGGTGGATGACTGTACTTTCTCGCGCGATGTCAAGGTCATTGCATACACGCTGATGGTGCCCCTTCTCTTGCTGCAGGTGGGGTTGTTCCTCCGGCTCAAATTCGAGCCTACTTCCTCTTATCTTCTCTTTTCTCATTCATCCCTAGGATCCTCTTTCTTTTTTTTTTTTTTTCAAAAAGTTATAAAAAAAAAAGAAAGGGGCTCCCTCTCTCATCCCTCTATAATAGAAAAACCAGACCACCACGGGCTGCCAAATCATTGCAAGCCTTGACGGTGTGCTAGAATGTGGTGCTCGGAAGGTCGGGGCGTGCCTCACCCAGCGACAGGAAAATGACCTAGTGTTGCAGACACCCATCGACGAGTGCCAGTAGCCCATAGTGTCGGGTGCTTATCTGATCGGGGCTCCAAAAGTCGCCGTAAACTGGCCGTAGAACCTCAAGGGAGACACTTCACGTTTGAGCGTGAGAGCAGAGTACATGTAGACAATAGGAACGGCCTGTACATAGATAACCATAATCATTAGAAGCAACGGGTATCATTTTCCAAACAATCGACCGAACAACCCCCTCTTGCCCTGCGCCGCTTCTGCCACCTCGTCAACGTACTTGACCCGAATACATCCATGTGTCGCCTCGATCGTGAGTTGATCGCCCTCCCATTCGTCCTCGCCCAGCATCTGGAAATCGCCGACAAAGTAGCGTCGCGTGTCACCGACCTGACTGAGCTGTGTCGCGTTCTGGATGAGAGAGTCGCTGACAGAGATGCTGTCCCGTGTAGAGAGCGACAAGAGTCCTTGGAAAGAACGCGGCAGGGCGATGCGAACAGATCCATGTGGGGCGCGCGCGGTCAGCACAAACGGGTGCGCGCCCTCGATGGCATGCTAGTATGCGATCAGCACGTCGAGCGGAACGAAACGAAGAAAAGCACGAACCAGTTGGACGCGAATCGAGCCGTGGTCAGAGTTGAGTGCGACGGCGGTCCGCTGGGGTTTACGTTTATCCGTCCCGGTTTCTCCGGTGGGGGTGGACGAGTGTGCGAGTAGCCATATCTCGGCATTCACCGAGCTTTGCTCAGACGCGAGAGATAGATTTTTCCGGTCGGCTTCTGTTTGGCCTTCGCCAAGAGGAGGTAGCATGGAAGGTGGGATGCGTATGGACGGATCGATCACGAATTCACCGCGGATGGCGTTGTCTCGGGTGGATACGGCGAGAAAGTTGGTCGGTTTGGTTTTGAAGGCGGGAATTCCTTCCGCGGTAGCACTCCCGCTCGCGATGGGTCCTGCTTGAAGGGAATACGATGGGGGTGGCTGGTGGAGCGACACGTTCAGTCGATTGCGACAGCATCAAGAAGCAATGCCTTCCGTACCTCGTCGGGACTCTGCTGGGGATCATCTTCTCGCGTCTTTTGGTTGGAGAGCTCTTCGGAGGCTTTGTCGTCCGGCGTGATGATCATAGCGTGCATAAAAGGTGATTGGACAGATGAGAGATTGGATTCGTAGTGTGGGTGGTCATATGTACCCCCTCTCTCAGTGGGGCTGTGGCTTGCGCCGCAGCGAGCCGGCCAAGCACGGCCACGGCTAGTCCAATCTGTCGTTTGCTACAAGTCGACATCCCTAGCTCGGTGCCGTATAACACTCGGAGCTAAAACTCACCACAGGGTCACTTTTAGTGCGTACGACATCTGAGCCAGTGTTTCCCACTCGGTTGGGTTGATGATTCAGTTGCTAGAATGAGGGCAAGTTCTACTTTGCGTCCTGACTGCGATGACGGTAGGTCGATCTAGTAGCACACTAGAGCGGGAGTTCTTCACACAGCCTTGGACACAGCCAAGGAAAGTGCCCTTCCATAGACGTCACTTGCTGTAGAACCCCCACGTGTCCGCCAGTTCGATGACATAAAAATGGGGCTCTCATCGTGGCGTCTATCCGCACTTGCTCCCTCCCATGAACGTCGCTGGCCCTTCCCGACGCGCTCCACGGGGCAGGGTCGAAAGCACGTATGAGGAGGACCTGGTAGCTATCTGGGGCCAGCTCACCCTCGACGAGATAGACGAGATGCAGACGCTTTTTGCGGGCGTTGGCAATTCACAATCTGATCACGATATCGCGATGAACGATTTATTGCAGCAAGCGCGTGCTTTGGCTATTTTCAACCAAGACAGGGCATTGGCACTGCGCATCGCCAACGGGGAGGACGTAGGTGTTGAGCAGATGCCAGCGCAGAGACTAGGCGCAGGTCCTCGGCCAAACGTCAATCCGTGAGTGGACTTGCTGCTTTTGTTCGAACTTAGCTGAGAGTTACGCCAAAGGGCTGCGAGGCAACGAAACGGTATTGCTAATCAACAACGTGCGGAGCCTAGGCCTGCTGCTAGGTACGAGTGGTATCCTTTGTGCTCCGACCGCCATCGACCGTTTCCGCCACTTAGAAATGACGCCGTGCCATCTCAGACATGGGGGGGATGGTTCTTCTCCGTAGTAAATGCAATTTTCAGCGAACCACCTGCTTCCGAGCCTGACCCTACCATTGCGGGTGCCGTCACTCCAACAGCCCTAGTGACCAATCGGTGTGTGCACCTCATGGTCGCTTACGTCTGCCTCTTTTGCTAAGAGATCTTGCTGCACGCAGTCCAACGGGTCACGACTGTGTCATTTGCCAGGATCCTATCCATGGCGCAGAGATCCGCGCACCTTGCGGTCACTACTACGGCATCGACTGCGTCACAGATCTATTCCAATCTGCGACCCGAGACGAAACGCTCTTTCCCCCTCGCTGTTGCAGACAGAACATTCCCTTCACTCAGGTCCAGCCTCACCTCTCGCAGGCGCTTGTCACGGCATTTCGCGAAAAACAAGTCGAGTTTGGTACCCTTCAACGTGTCTATTGCTCCTCTCCAACCTGCAGCCGCTTCCTGGGACCTCTCTCAGAAGGCATGTTTGCAGCTAGAATTTACACATGCCCAGCGCCGGGCTGTGGCAGGCGGACGTGCGGCAAATGTCGCCAGCAGCACAGCGGCAATTGGACGCATGCCTGTCGTCCCGATGCAGACGCTTCCCAAGTCCTCGAGCTCGGACGTGCTTCCAGTTGGGCCCGTTGCCCCGGCTGTTCACAAATGATCGAACTCCATGTCGGTTGCTACCACATGACCTGCCGATGCCGTACCGAATTCTGTTACCTCTGTCGTGCACGTTGGAAAACGTGTGCTTGTCCGCAGTGGGACGAGCGGCGTTTGTTGGCGGTTGCCGAGGAGAGGGTGGACGCACAACTTGGGGCGGGGAGGGAACGGGTTGTTCGACGCGATGTACCTGCGCAGCGGGCAGGTCCCGTTCCCGCTCCCGTCCTGGCGAATCGGGTTCAGGCGGGCGTGGGTGGTGCAAGACCAGCCGTACCTGCAGCTGCACCAGTTCCAGCGCAAAGACCGGCACCGACGCCAACACGTTTTGTCGCTCCCGTGAGGGTACCTACGGTAGATGCACGACACCCCGCGCCTGTCCCCACGCGCGTGCCAACGGCTTCCAGCTCGACGGCACGACCGGCAAGCACTGCCTCGGTACCGTCGCGAGAGACACGCGATGTTGAACGCTGGCGGAGTAGCGTTGCTAGCGCATCGAGAGCGCCGACGTATGCCACCACCTGGGAAGTTACACCTGCACCATCTACCTCTGGATCGGGATCGGGATTGAAAACAACCTCGGTATCTACATCGGCATCAGCTTCGACTTCGAGGTCAACATGGACTCCGACATCAGCTTCGGCATCGGCATCCCCGTCAACGCCATCCTTGACGCGACCCAAGGCCAAGGCCACGGTCGACGTCGACCTGGCGCGCCAACGACTGGTTCACGAGATGATGGAGCGACTGCGGGAAGACCACGAGTGTGACCATAAGCAGTGGCGCTACCGTCACGGGGGTGGCATCTGTCAGAGTTGTGGACACTATCTGCCATTATATCTCTTCGTGAGTAGTTCGAGTCGGATTCGAGCGCCGGCTTCATGTCGATGACGACGTCTTTGCAGCGCTGTCAGGGTTGCGAGATGTTGGCTTGCAATCGGTGTCGGCGGAACCGTCTGTGAAAAGGTGCTCCGTGATAGGGCGGAAAGGTAAAAGGCAGGCGCGGGGCTTGTACTCCTTGAAAGACGTTTCTTTTATACTAAACTGGTTTCGGTGCTTTTGGGGGTTGTATCCGTGCGCGTTTCTCGGGTTATCATCCTAGGACGACGTCAGAAGATGAAGTCATACTTGCAAGTATGCGAATCATCGCATAGACTGATAGAGAGGACGAAGATGCAAGGCGTAAGTTAGTGGTAGTAGTCCCGACACTTGGTTGCGATGCTACACGCAAACCTCTTGTCCCTCGCGTCAATGGTTAACACTGACATGTATTGTAAGCATGGGGCAGTTGTGATACTTGGGGTGATGAAGAACTTTACCCACGTTTCGAGCATCGACAATCCAGCGCTAGTGTTCTACATAGCATGCGCCCGAGTCGAACAGATGCAAGGAGACTCGGAACTACATCCCACTCAACCTGTTCAATCATACCTCACACCAAGGTTCAACTCGACCTAGACTCATTCCCACTTTGGTCATCGCCGCAACGTTCGGGTCCCGAGAGCTGCTTATGTATCAGCTGACGTCAGCCGGGACGAGTATTGTACTACGGATCTGTCGGGAGCATTGACGTGTACACACCCGTTTGCGGAGAGCACGAGGCTCGGGCCGCTCGCTTAAGCTGTTTGCTTCAGTGCAGGCGTAGAGAAGCGAGCGAGAGGACTGGCACTGGCACTGGCACGCGACTCGTTTAAACGTGCCAATGCCGGGGGTGTTCGAGCGCGGAACGTACCTCCCACGTCGTTCTCGGCTCGGGGCACGTTAGATCGGTGTTTGTGTTGACCTCGTGGGTCACCGCGCTGCTCGTACCCCCCGACGCGAAGAGCTCGGAACGGTGCGCACGCGTGGTTGCACGCGCGCGCCGAGGGACGAATGGCATGAGGCTCATCGCAGTGCATCTGAACGCTCGGATCGTGCGCCGTCCATGACCGACTACGGTGTTTATGTGTAGTAAGATTCATACGAGGGTGTGCGTGCAGAGGACACGTTGTCGGTGTTTACGCAGAGGCCGATTTCGATTTCACCGTCCTCGTGTGTGGGTTTGGGCGGGGGAGTGTGTCCCATGACGAATGGTGACCATGCGTCCAACTTGTGGATTGTAAGCGATCAGACCGCCGCACGCATAACCGCAACACCGAAAGGTAGAATACTGAATGCAGCGCATTCAGTATTGCGGACGGTATATGTATTAGATACGGGATCTAAGTAAGCCAGTGTGCTTACATGGATGTGTTGAACGGCCATCTCGTCGAGTACCGCGCGGTTCCAGGGGATCCTTGTGCCGGAAAACGTCTTGGCTCAAACTGGTTGAGGAAGTAGTTAGGCATCATCGATGGACGTACTTACCTGGGTACTTGGGACGAGGGACTCGGATCTAGCTAAAGTGTGATGGCTGCAAAGTCGAAGTTCTAACAGAATAAAGCCGGTATCCTTCTAGTCCAGGCTTGAAGGACTACAGTCAGTATTTAGCTAGCCGAGCGCACGATGTCTTGATGCATGGCACCCACCGAAACGAGAAACACTTCGTAGCACATCACATATCGACGTCCGCTCTACATCAGACGAGGCTATATAACCAACAGCCTATGGTTCTATTTTCTTCGACTCCATTCGTCGTGGTCCGGTAACACAGGAATTGTGCTCGGTACCCCCGAGTTCCTCGGAACTCTACCGCTAGCGCATGTTGTCCATGTGCTCCGTTCACACGACTAAACGCGGGAAACCTAACAAGCGCTCTTCGGCCTCCGAGGCGACGCCGCCCATCTCCGCGTGTGACTGACCACAACTTGGGCTGATTTATTTTGCTATCGAGGTGAACTCGGTCAGTTGAAAATTGTCTTCGGTTGCTGATGGACCACTGGGCGATTCAGACGCCGCCGGTTACGCCCCGACTTATCGTCATGGGGTGGTCTGTCGCTGTCGCGAACGAGATCGGACCCAATTGGAGTGTGATGTCAGTCAGGTACGCGCGCAAGGTCCGCTGGGCGTACCTGTTGAAATGACCGAATCGTCAACTAGAAAGGCAAGCACGACGGTGTTTTGTGGTGCGATAAGACGTCTAGAACCGCAGCTCCAGAGGGTGTGTGCACGAAAAAGACACCCTGGCATCCACCTATACCAGGTCGGGTTAGCTAGAGACGACTGCTGGAACCTGCTGGAACGAAGGAATCGAGTTTTGCCGGTTTTTCGGGGATTCCGTTTCGACACGACTCAGTCGGTTGTAGCCGAGAGTGCTCGCCTATTTGGCCGCGAATGATTTGGCAACGCAAGATTAAGGCCCCAAGGGACCAACTGTGATGACACGTGTACTACGAGTGCAGGCCGACGGATCGGATTCTTGAAGTGCCACATAGCCACCTGGCATGCCATCAACAGTCGAGCCAAGCTTACCGTCACCATGCCTGGCAGGGGCCCCCATGATCCTCACCTCTTTAACGTAAGTCAGCGTCCAAGCCTTGGCTCTGAACGTGAGTTCGGATCAGGCTGTACTGCTTTGTACCGCGCGGCGATATCGTGGTGCAAATGTGAAGCGAATCAGGTGGCGTTTCATATTCTAAAAAAATCAGGTCCAACTGGTCAAAAGAGTTCAGGCACGACCTCTCCGTATGGAATTCCATTCCACTCGCTCAAGCCTTTCCGGTCAGTCTCACGCTCTCATCCAATGACCTGTCGACATAGGTGTGAATTAGTCGCAAGCGGCGATTAGTTGGTTCAGTGTTTGGTCAAGAAACATGACTGACACTAAACCCTCCAAAGGAGCGTCCGTCCTGCAAGGGCTGTGTGTCACTACTGACCCTCCTGGCTTGTCATCATCATAAAGAGGCGCATGCGGACCACAATCTAACGTTCCAATTCAAAGTTCTTCTTCCACCATGCCACAGCTTCCTCCCTTGCTTGATTCCCTTCGGCGAGCCATTGCTCGTCGTGACAAAGGTCTCGGAATGCGCTCCATCGATTTCCCTCTCCCGTCTTTTGCTCCCGATTTTTTCTCAAGCGACTATCTATCATTAGCCGCAGATCAGGCCCTTAGGGATACCTTCCTGTGCAAGGTGCAACAAGCAGCCCCGACGCGTTTGTTCGGGTCCACTGGCTGCCGCCTTTTGACGGGAAACTCGTCAGAACTCAACACACTCGAAACCGCGTTCAAGGATTTCTTTGGCGCACCGTCCGCTTTGTTGTTCCGTTCCGGTTTCAGTGCCAACTTGGCCTTTCTCGCCAACGTCCCACAAAAGGATGACGTTATCGTCTATGACGAGTTCGTTCACGCGTCTTGCAGAGAGGGAATCCAGCAATCATCCCGCACTTCTTACAGCTTCGCACACAACTCCGTAGCTTCCCTCAGACAACGCCTCCTCTGCGTTCTGCAAAACCATCCTCAGATAGCCCAGGGGACCTCCACAGTATTCGTCCTGGTAGAGAGTTTATATAGCATGGACGGCGATTTCTGTCCTTTGACAAGGATGGTGGAAGTTGTGGAGACTCTCGTGCCTGCCAATCAGGCACACATTGTCGTGGACGAAGCCCACACATCTGGAATATGTGGCCCAAACGGGACTGGGTATATCTCCCACCTAGGTCTGAATGATCGCGTTCATACCACAATTCATGCGTTCAGTAAAGCATGGGGATTCCACGGAGGTGTGCTACTCGTCTCTCCGCCATCCGCCCAGGAAGTCAGGAGACTGACCTCGATCTTGATCTGTATAGCCGTCGTGCTAACATCGCCGGTCATCAGAGAATATTTGTCTAATTTCACCAAGACTATCATGTTTTCGACGGAGATGCCGTACACCGACATTTACGCGCTCGAAGCATGCCTGAGCATCGTGTCGAGCCCACGCGGCCAAGAGGTATGGTATGAATTCATCACTCCAATCCATACGATCGCTGATTCTATACTTTCATCTCAATCTCGATGGATGAAAAAGTTTCGGCAAAGGTTGCATCGCGTGTGCTGTTACGCACGAGAGAAGCTCCTCCTTTCCCTCAAGAACGTTCCCGAGGCCGTCCTTGCAGTAGACGAGCCTGACGTCACGTCTTCGAGCTCTGCGGGTGGCTTGTGCTCCCCCATCATCCCAGTATTCACACCATACGTGAAAAGTCTGGAGGGGTGCCTGCGGAGGAGAGGATACGCTGCCTCGTCACTCAGCTTTCCGGTCACTCAGAGTCCCAGAATTCGTGTTACCATTCACGCAGGGAACACGAAAGAAGACATCGACGCGTTCGTCGACGAACTCGTGGCTTGGGCAGAGCGACAACAAAGAATATCGATATCATCACCCACGGGAGGTGTCAGTAGTAGCATCGCCGGAGCGAGAGGGTCATCGTTAGCGGAGGTAAGAGCCAAGCTTTGATCGTCGGGCGTTCGTATGTACGATAGAGCACAAGGTTTGATGGGCCTTACTGTATGATCTACTTACTGTATTCCGCTGGTCTTCGGCATGTAGATCCCCACATATGGGGGCCGATGTCTACTGAAAGCTTGCTCGTGTCAGATGGTGCGGCTGGAGCACACCGGCGTTGATGGTGTTGATCCGTCCAAACGATCTGGTGATCCCAATATCCCCTGATGGAAATTTCGCAAGTCGATGAGCCATAGGATATCGAAACAGCCGTCGTGAGGCTACCTGACATCACGTCATCGGCTAGCCACTCACCCAGACCCAAGCAACTCCTCGTCACTCCCCTTATCAACCATCAAACGTTCCGCTGCGGACAGTCACACGTGTCTTATGCGCTCAATGGAGATAATGAAATCAGAGAAGGATCTTCATTGACTCGTCAACGTACTGGGGCACGTTTATGATCCCCTGAATTATCGCCTGCAAGCCTTTCCCACCTGCCCACCTTGCAGGATCGAAAGACCTCGTAGAGTCTTCCAGGAGCAGGATAGCTTTCGTGACATCTGGACCACTCTCCATGCCTGTAGCAGCAAGTTGACATGCAAACGAAGAAGACTGTCTGCTGTCTCCTTGAAATATACCGACCGGAAGACTTCAGTCTTGAAGAGAACCTGAGTGACCCTGACCTGGCTCGGAAAGACGGAACGACTACCCTCTGGTTCCGAACAAGAGCCTATTCAGACGAAAACGTTCGAAAGGTCACCGGTATCATGAGGAACAGTTGGAACGACGTGCACCCAGATGATCATAGCACAACTCGGGGACGACGTTGGCGCCCAATTCGTTCGATGAATCTTGCGTGGAACACCATGGCAACGTTCGAATGTTCGCTGTCAAGCCGATCGATCCACCCGTCCGATCGATCATTACATTCAGAGCAGTATAACACCCGAAGAACACGAAAAGAAAAAGAAAAAGAAAAAAACGACTCGAAGGACAACGAAGAGTAGGCGTGCTAGGTCGAGCGTGTAGCAGCTCTGGTAAGGAACAACCTCCCCACGTTCTCTACGAACCAAACGGCACCTTGAATGGTACATAGGGTGCGCTCCAGCTGAGCTGCCTCCATTTGCTCTAGGACTTGCGGTAGACTCCTGCAGAGTTTGCGCGATAATCGACGCAGGGGGACAATAGTGCGAGTCCGGAATGAGTTGAGGAAAAAGAGGAGAGGATGAGGTTGGGTTGTTGTTGGCTAGTTTAGGGCAGGTCACACACCTGGTCGCTGCAACGTCGTAACCAAGAGGTTTTGAAGTAACTGCTGGAGGCTAAGTACATTACCAACTATGACTATGATTATGCACGCCACTCGAATGGGCGTTGAAGCTCGTGCGAAGCAAAAACAAATATAAAATCTAGATAATAAGTATATCCAGAAAGAACGTGTATTAAAGCAAGTATAGTCATCTATCAGTAACTTGCAAGTAGTGAAATGCGTTAAATGAAGAAAGCACAATAGGAGACCCAAAAAAAAAGGTACTCTCTCGCCAGCGAGAATGCAATGCATGGTAGACTTGAGAAGGGTATATATTAGTGGAGGACGGTAATGAACCATGAACTTCGGCTGACAGGTGACAGCGCAGTTTGGCGGCCCAAGCCAGGTCCTCCTGATAAATGCGTCTATCTCGGTTGGTTTTGAATGTCTTCGTCATATCGTACACAGCGCCAGCGCGTCAAAACATCATGTGGTATATCTAGCCGGAGGGCGCCGCGATATATAGGTAGTGTCGTATAGGTCTCGTTTCTTGTACAGATTGCATGCCCTCAGGTCGTCCAGGATCTAGGCCTGACGTCAAACGCGGGAATAAGGAGCGTTGTGAATACGAACCGTAAGGTCGTTGTGATTTGTCATGTAGAGTGACACCGATCACGTGCCGATGGGCGAATGACGAGCTGTTGTAGATGAAGGGGGTTCGTCAACGAACCAGCTTTCTCTCAGGGTGCTCCTGGGCGCTGATGCTCCAAAGATATTCTCTACCTCGTTTCCCCGTTCATGCTCATCATCGGGCAGAAGGTCCCGCGCCAGTGTTCCTTGGCTCGGGCTCCCGTCGGTCTCATCCTGCGTCCCAAACGTCGTGGTACTGTGCAATCGATTTTTTACCACCTGATGCGAGTGCAAACCAAGGTTAGTAGCTGCATTAAAGTCAAGCAAGGAAGAAGTGAACTGACACCACCGATAGGTCGCGAGTAATCCTCAAAGTCCCTCAAACTCGCATCACTGCACCCTTGACTCCGCAAACGGGGGTGCAAAAGGCCTTCCGCAAGTCGCGATTCCTCCGTAGGCACTGGAGACGGCGCGGGTGCAAGCATGTGCCCGGTTGGAAATGGCATTGGTGGTTGAAGCCCAGAGGCATCAAAGGGCACAAGTTTGGGGTGGTTAGGATCACTTGTCGGCAAGTCATCCTGCGTGGGATACGATTCATACCGTGGCGGGGTATCCGACGAGGGCATCACGTCTCCTGCCCCAGAGTATGGCGAAGGAGGATGTGGATCAGGGTTCGAGAGAATGAATGAAAACTGTCGTCGTCGGGGTGTAGCAGATTCTATCTGGATGGGAGGCGGTGTCACCCGATCAGCAGCAGCCGTCTCTGGGCTTGCGCCCGTAGAAAACTTGGTAGGTGATGGAAGGTCTTTCTCCGAGGAGTGAGGGGAGGGCGTATGTCCCGCACGACGCAGGCGTCCAAACAACGCACGAACGCCTCCAACAGGACTCCCTCTTCCTTGCTTCTCCTCCGCGCTTCCCGAAGCCGAGGCAGAAGTCCAGCTCCGGGCCCTTGGTATCCAATCTTTCTCGCGCAAGCTCTGCCTTTCTCGTTTTTCCTTATCTGAAGTGGTCGAGCTGCGATCTCTCCATGACCGGAAACTGGCTGGAGGGACCCCAAAACTGTGCCGATTGTTTCCTGTCTTCTTTTCTGTGCTACCGCTAGACGAGCTACCCTGTCTGTTGAACCCAAACCTAAACCCCTGACTTTGACCGTGTCCCTGGCTATACGCGCTAGACAGTGCCCCCTGGGACGGGACGCTCCGAAGGACGTCAAAGCTACTTGGCGTGACGCTACGAGTATACCCGTAGGATCCACTTCCAGAAGCAGAGCGCGTACCATACGACCCAGAGGTGTTGCGTTGAAGGGCCGGATGTACACTGCTGGGACTATATATCGAAGCTGCCGGAGAACCAAATGCAGATCCAAGTCCGGGACGAATAACCCCTGGCTCGCTCATGGCAGTAGAATTGATGCCACCAGGTGTAAAAGGGCCGGCAGACACGTCTGGAGTCCCCTTGCCGATACCTAGAAGTGGCTCCTCGCTTCCTGTCCGCGTCCTGGATAGAGCGTCCACTGAACCGGAGCCAGAACCAGAGCCAAGTGTCTGCGAGCGAGCATAATACGAATTACAAGATGGGGCAACGCTATATCCACCGAACCACGGGGCCGCATCAGGGCCAGGCGAGCTTTTCCTCCGCGAGGCCATATAGTACGAAGAAGGTGGTGGAGCAGGCTGCGTTGTCTGATGATACGAAGGCTGCGATGTAGGTGGAGGAGACAGCGGGGCCATAAAGGTTTGGTCATCCGGGGGCAGTACGTGAAGGGGCAATGTCGGAGACGATGCTCGAGTAATATCGTCTTCACCGTTCAAGTCAGTAGTAGTGTTGTGGCGGGACCCATAGACGCCACCAGTACTCCCTCCCTCGTTTCCTCTGCCAAACCTTTCTGTCGAGCGTAGAGCAGCAAGAAGGCTTGGGTAGCGTTCCTCCCTGACTTGTCTAGTTTGATTGATAGAGTTTTCTGCGCTATGGGTACTCCCGATGCCATACCCGAGCTCTTCCACATCCAGTATTTCGTCGTCGAGAGGGCGGGGAGCGTGATTGTCTGGCGAGACAAGTGCAGCCTCTCGTACCAGTTCACGATGACGTCTACGGGCGCAGAAAAGCCAGAGGGCTGAGAACGCGAATGCACCGACAATTCCGAGTACGACCGCCGCGATAGCACCTGGGGACAGAGTAATAGTACTATTGTTTGAACCCCGAGAACATCGCCACGAATGACAATGGTAACCGGACATATACGGGATCATGTTCGAGAGTTGAGCGCAAAATTCCCAGACAGGTGAAGCCAGATGGATCGCGGAAAGAAAAGGTCAGCCGGGGTCGAGCGGATCATGACGACACAGGGGTGAAATGCAACAGACAAGGTAGGTATGAATCCGAACTAAACCCGTCAGGAAAAGAAGATCCAATCTACGCGAAAATTCTCTCGGATGGTGTACGGAACAACCTAGGACCAAAATGGGGGGAAACACAAATACTTGTGCTTACCTATTTAATGCACTCCCAGAAGATTGGGTGCTCAACACGCCACTTGTGGTAACAAAATAAGTGGTGGGGCCACCTTGACCCGGGATGACAGACGTGATCGTAAAAATTGAGGTGGAAAGTGAGTACGCCGGAGGGGAAGCTGAGCTGACCGACGTCACCGGTATGGTCGATGAAATGGCAGCCGTTGTCGAGTCCGCAATATCAGATGAACTATCAGTTGTTGCCAATATCGAGGATAGCGTAGACAAGGAGGGGGTATGCGTAAACAGAGGTGGAGAACTGGTGGAATGAGATGACGAAGATACTATCTCCGAGGACGTTTGCGAAAGTGATGTGGAAAGCGAGTGGGAGGACGTCAGAGTGGGGGTGGGGGTGAATCCTGGTATAGATAATGGGTTGGTAGATAGGAATGAAGATAAAGGTGATGAAATCGCCGAGGAGGTCAATATTATCCCAGATGCAGCAGATCGAGACGTGGGTGAAGTAGAAACGTCGGAATTAGAGCCGAAAGCTGACGAAGGTGGTAGGCTCGTACCCGCGCTGGCCCCCGAAGTCAGTCCGGGCAGAGCCGAAAGGGCCGAAACGCTAGAGCGAGGATAGGGTCAATAGTACAAATAACACTAACAGAAGGTGCCACCTTGGACTCGATTGGCTTGAGGGTACGTCGACATCACGCTCGTTCAGATGATAAGGATATGCGACCGCTCCCAGAAGTGGCATTGAAGGGAACCCAGCAGGCAGAGGTGATCGGGAGCCTGGTGAAAAATAGGTGGGGGATGATGGCGGTGCGGAGTGACTGTATGGTGGAGCGAGGGGCGTGGACAAGGGCAGCACGCCCGGGAACGAGCAGGCCGTGGCCGAGGGGATGCTGCCCGAGATGGGCCCGGAAGCAGAGAGGATGGCGTTCAAAGTGAGAGATGAAGGGCTGATGAACATGTGGTAGCGTGCATGTGAGGTATATAAGGAAGTGGATTGATGCTATGTTGGCGTGAAAGACGTGAGTGTGCACGAAGTGAAGGAGTTTGTGGTAGACAGAGGAAAACAACAAACAGCCTGCCAACAGGATGGTCGTGGTAGAAGACGTGAACTGTGTAAAGGCCCGTTACGAGTCTTACGACAATAATAAGCGAGCGTGTACGACACCTCGGAGCCATGTTATTATGTGTCAGGACACTGTCCTCGATCGCGCCAGTGCGGTGTTGTCCTCGATCCGGGGGATTGTCCCGGGCCAGTACAAGGAGGGGGATGGGAGGCGATAGACGGGCATTTCCAACACCGCACAGGGAGCGGCCGGTACAGCAACGGGTCTTGTTCGCGAGCCAACAAGGTTTTAGGCTAACCCTCTTGGTCCTTTCATTCAGGAACCCTTGGGGTCCTGCTCATATCCGCTCATCAGCTCGGAGGGGTAAATTGGGAGGTGGGCGCTGCTCCCGACGGCGGCGACGACCACGACGAGGATGGAGGGGCACGGGTGGCACGCCGCGTGCGTACCCAGATAGGAAACGGCCTCCCAACGTGGTCGCTGCGTGCGACGACGGAGACTGGCACTTCACCCACGCACGTCTTGCACGTCGATTTCATGAGCACCGCGTCTCCACCGCAATGGACTAGTGCCGTCTAGAGCATATTAACGGGCCGCCAACAGTGGCCGTTCAATGACGTTCCTGGGTGAGTCTCCAACGATCCAGAACTCGACTTCCACTGCAAAGCGGTTTCTTCATTCAGAGCAGGCAATACTTCCAGGTGAGAATCCTGCAGCTCAATTCCACTGCCAATGGGTCGAACATTGCATTCTACGGTGATGGCATTCTCCCGATAATGTCGACACTCGTCAGCCACATTGAGGGGGTACATGCTAATAATGACGCACTTACGCAGTCCGTCCCACCCGTTTCCGCCGTGGTCCGATCATATCGTTAACTCCCCCCTGGAACCCCTTCACCAGGTGATCATTCTTCATCGAAATATGAACCTGTACCCACTTCTTCAAGCAAAACCAATCATATATACATATACGTTCCAGCTTCGAGTTTGAACCCGCGCGCCAGCTGTGAAACCGCGTTCTGTTCGTACTCTTGTTGCCATCTCCGACTCATAGTTTGAATTGCCACGATACTCACTCCTTGCCAATCTGGCGGAGGGATATGCCTGACTGCGAAATTCGAACTTCATCACACAAGCTGGTGCTATATGTTGCAAGTATTGAAACTATCATAAAATGCCTGAAGGTCTCGAGATTAGTATACTATTTGAAAGTGACCATGCTTATGTTCTTGGATTGCTTCTTTAGATGCCTATGTATCTGCAAGATCAAGGCTTGCTCAAAGAGATTAACCAGAATTGGGATCATTGTGTGAGCAGTTTGGAGAATGTGGATGATGGAGATCCAGCTTACTGTACAGTGACTGAAAAAACTGTTGCCATGTTTGACCTCAATCCAGAGCATGAAGTGCACTGCAATCATATGTGGGAATTTCACTTAGCTTTATTGTGACAAACTAATGTACATACTCTTGGTTATATAATCACCCCCAAGGTCATGTGATCATGTTCAAGGCCTGCTGAGATATAGCCATTACAAAACAGTTACCTCATTGCAATAGTTTTTTCACTTTTGGCATTGGAGTATTATTGTTACGATTTTATCCTTAATACCGCATCTTTTCCTTTTTACTGTTTGTGTTCCTTTCCGATATCCTTTTCCTCATGGGAAATACGTTCACTTCATGATTATCTTCGAGTCTCCATCTTCTTATTCGCTTTATGTCTTGTAACTCTTTCCTCTTTGGACCATTACCTCCTAACAGCACTCTCTTGCATGCTGTCGTGATCCTCATAGCCATCCGCAGTAGTTCTCTCACCTTCTATCATCTTCTATGCCTACCCTTATCTTGGTCTGTGCGCATCTCCTCTAGGTATATAAGTAACTGGTACTCTGCTTGTAGAACCTAAGCTAAACCTGTGCAATTCCACTTCCTCTTATCTGGACTTGTCCTCACCTGAACAGTCGCCTCAACTGTTCCCTTTTGTCCAAGAACAGTCGCCTCAACTGTTCTCCTATACCTCTTTGCTTGCTGTGAGATGTTGTGCCTCTTCGTGAGTGCCTCCTTGCAAAAGAGCTCTTGTTGTCTGCAGTCCAGAAGGACGTGCTTCGTAACAAAAGGTTTAGCTTTCCCTTTTCCCCTCCTGCCATTGGAGTAGGGAACCTCTTGTCAAAACGTCGTCGCCATCCTGAAGAATTACTGGGTCGCCTAACCCAAATTGCCCCCCAGAAGTACTGCGTCATCGAAATGCTTTACTTGATCAAGCCATCTGCAGATCTATTGCTAGAGGAGAGCCCTCTGAGCCTGAACCCATTGAAGTCGAAGAACCGGAGCCTGCCATTGGACCGGGAAGTTCTTTTGATCCCTGGGCTGCATCTGTTCCGCAAATAGTACGTCGTCCTGAGCACAACATGTCTGCTGCTCTCCTGCTTTCAGCCTATACCGCCCCAACACCTGTTGCACCTATCCAACCGATCCATTCGCAACCACCTCGCTGCCCTCCTTCCCCAGACCCTTCTGATAACGAAGACTCTGACAAAGACATGTCCTCCAAGCCTACTGAAATCAAGATCAGTGTCCCTGCTGACTACGATGGAGATTCCTCCTCCGCTGAGTCATGGATTCTCTCTGTAGACACCTACCTTCTGATCAACAAGGAGATCTACACCTCCGACGACCGCCAGATCGCATTCACACTCTCATATATGAAGAAAGATTCTGCCCTTGCCTGGGCTACTGTCATCCGCCAGGAGGCTATGAATAAGTCTCCCCCTTCCTTTGGAACGTACAAAGACTTTAAAGCTGCCTTCCAGGTAGCGTTCAAACTCGTAGATTCTTCTGCAGATGCCATGAAGAAATTGGTCACCTTGCGATAGAATACTATCTCTGATCTGCACAAATACGTCTCTGAATTCCATATCTTGTCTACCACAGCTGCCCTCACCAACAACCTCGCCCTCATTGGCCTTTTTGAACAAGGCCTGCATCAATACCATCACACCAGGATGGCTGGACTAGAAACTATGCTGAAGAAGATCTTGGACTGGTACTCTAAGGTTGAGCAGTTCAAAGCCAACAGGATTCGAATGGCTCCCAGAGTCACTGCTTCCACCACCAGAACCGCCCCTACCCGCACTTTTCCCAAAAGATCATTCGCCCCTCGTACTCCTACCAGAGACCCCAACACCATGGACATCGATGCCCTGAATCTGTCCCCTGATGAACGAAAGCGATGCTTGGACAACAAGCTATGCTTCATTTGTAAGCAAAGTGGCTGTTCCACTAGGAACCATCCCAATCAATCAACCCCTGCTCCGCCTCGCCCCCCTCGCAACCCCAATAGGATTCGTGCTGTGCAGACACAGCCCAACAATGACTTAACGCAATATATCAACTCCCTCACAGCCGGAGGAAAGACTTCCCAACAGATCCTCCAGGAACTGAAACAGAGCTTCAAACCTGTTCAGGAATCCATCGCCTCTATCACTGAAGTAACTGAGGATTTTTGAGAAGGAGAGATGAGTCGATGCTACCTCTCCATAATATCACCCATGTAACCCTATCTTCCGAGTCTGAGAAATCAATTCGTATCCAAATCAAACTCTCTCATAGGACAAAAACCGTCGACACTACTGCACTCATTGATTGCAGAGCTACCGGAACTTTCATTGACCATCGACTAGCCAAAAGACTTGGCCTCCCTTTCCATCCCCTTTCCGAATCTATCCAAGCACTAAACGTAGACGGAACTTCCAATCAAGCAGGAACAATCTGCTTCTTCTCCAATGCCACCGTTACTTTCCCTGAATGCACAGAAACCCTTCGCTTCATGATTATTGGCCTAGGAAGACCCCAGATCATTTTAGGAATGAACTGGCTTGCTGATCGCAACCCTACCATCGATTGGAAAAACAGGACTCTTTTCTTCCAAACAGAACCCCTTCCCATGGATGATGACACCTCTGAGTGGTATCTCCTCCAATGGTTAGGACTGGATGATAACAGAAATATCAAGCTAGGACTGGTAGAAAGGAATGCTTGGCTAAACGCTGAAACTATATGCAAAACCACTATTGCCACTGAAATCGCCCAGAAAGATGTCAAAAAAGAAGTCTTTCTCCCCAAGCCATATGCTGACTTCTCGGATGTCTTTGAAGAAAAGAACCACGACGTCCTCCCTCCTCACCACCCTTACAACCACGTCATCGAACTTAAAGACTCCTTCATCCCTAAACAAGCCAAAGCCTATGCCCTAAATCCAGCTGAGATGGAAGCCTGCAGAGCCTTCGTTGAAGAACATCTTCGCACTGAACGAATTGTTGAGTCCAAGTCCCCCCAAGCTTCTCCCCTTTTCTTTGTTCCAAAAAAAGATGGATCGCTTCGCCCTTGTCAGGATTACAGATACTTGAATGAGCATACTGTCAAGAATGCTTACCCACTTCCCCTCGTCTCTGACCTCATCGACCGAATGAAGCACTCAAAGTACTTCTCCAAGTTTGACATTCGTTGGGGATACAACAACATCCGCATCTGTGAGGAAGATCAGTGGAAAGCTGCGTTTATCACTCTGCTTGGGTTATATGAACCCACTGTTATGTTCTTTGGGCAATGTAACTCACTGCCCACTTTTCAAGCATTCATGAATTGGGTTTTTCGTGACATAACCCCAGAAGGGTGGTTAGAGATCTTCATGGATGATCTTGGAGTACATTCCTCCACTCTCCCTGATCACATTGATCGAACTCGCAGGGTTTTAGCTCATCTCTGAGAGCATGGGCTAACACTCAAACTCTCTAAATGCACCTTTGACGCTCCAGAGATCGAGTATTTAGGAATCATTGTTGGAAACGGGCAAGTACGCATGGACCCCGTCAAACTCTCTGCCATCGCCAAGTGGCAACCCCCATCTACTGTTAAAGCCGTTCGCTCATTCCTTGGATTTTGCAATTTCTACCGAAAATTTATACCCAACTTCGCTGACATAGCTGCCCCACTAAACCTCCTTACCAAAAATACCCAACCATGGATCTGGCATGATGACCAGCAAACCGCATTTCTCCGCCTAAAAGAAATCTTCTCCTCAGCTCCCGTCCTCATTCTTCCCGACACCACTAAACCCTTCTTCCTTATGACAGATGCATCTCTCATTGCTGTTGGCGCCATCCTTATGCAGAAGGATACTAATGGCGATTCCCATCCGTGCGCCTACTACTCTCGAACTCTTAATGATGTGGAACGAAACTATGACATTTATGATAGAGAACTCCTGGTGGTTATTGACGCTTTAGAAGAATGGCGGCAGTATCTCCTGGGAACGGAACACCCTGTCACTATTTTCACAGATCATAAAAACCTCTCCTTTATGAAAGCCCCCCAGAAACTCTCCTGTTGCCAGGCTCGCTGGAGTCTCTTTCTCCAGGAATATCATCTTCTCTGGACCATACTCCCTGGCACTGCCATGACCCCTGCAGATGCACTTTCCTGCTGTCACGACATCGACACTTCGTCCGATAATATCCATCCAATCCTCACCAACCCCGAAATCATTTCTGCCTTAGACCTGGCACTCATTTCTAAGATCGCCAGTTCTTCCGCCTCCAATCCACTTGTCTTAGAAGCCCTGCATGCCATGGAGAAGTCCCTTCCACTTTTCCCTCATTCTTCACTTACGGACTGGCATTATGATGCTCCGCACCTCTACTACAAAGGCCGTCTTTTCATTCCCCCTGATGCACGCCACGAACTGATCTCTTCCCTTCACTCCTCTCCTAGTGGGGGTCATGAAGGCCTTTTTCGCACTTATGCTCGCCTCTCCCGCAACTATTGGTGGCCCGGCATGCGCTCCTTTATCTCTTGTTTTATTTCCGGATGTGCAGTATGCCAAGCCTCCAAGCCGAACACCCATCCCACTGTACCACCTCTTTCGCCTCTCTCTACCTCTGCTGTGCGCCCCTTTCAGCAGATATCCATGGATCTCATCACAGATCTCCCTCTCTCTAACACCTTTGACTCCATCTTGGTCGTGGTCGACCATGGCCTTACAAAGGGGGTGATCCTCCTCCCTTGCAACAAAAATATCTCCACTGCTGGTGTAGCATCACTCTTTTTCCAGCATATCTTCCCTAGATTTGGACTTCACGACTCCTGCATCTCTGATAGAGGACCTCAGTTCGCCTTCACCTTCACTAAGGAGCTAGCCAGACTCCTTCAGTATGACATAAAGCTCTCCTCCGCCTACCACCCACAGACCGATGGCCAAACTGAGAGAGCCAATCAGGAGCTTGAAGTTTATCTTCAGATCTTTTGTCAAGGACGCCCTGGTACCTGGAGTACCTTACTACCGACTGCGGAATTCTCTCACAACTCTGCAGCACATTCATCCACCCACCAATTGCCATACTACCTCATGATGGGGTATGAACCTAGAGCTTATCCTCCATTAGGAAAGTCTTTCGTTCCCTCGGTGGAAGACTGTCTTACTACTCTTGCGGAAGCACGGAAAGAAGCACTGGCTGCTCATTCCACCGCTCAACGCCTCATGAAAGAGAGACTTACTACCAAATTCACACCATGGAAGGTTGGAGACTGTTACATTCATTTCCCTTATATGTGGGCTCTTACTTATCCTCATCTCCATACCATTTCGCTATCCACACCCTCATGCATGATACTTAAAGTTCGTTGGGGAATTGTGCAAGGTAGACAGTGATGGTATTCAGAGTAGTGGCAAGAGTGATAAGGGTTTCAAATCTAGAAGTGAATTAAATAGCAGGGGAACATCCTATAATTCTGAGAAGAGGAGGAAAAGACAACAAAGTAGAATAAAGCAGGTGATGTTGGAAAGGAGGAAGGAACTCAGTGACCACATGGCAAGTGTGCAAGGAGGTGTGATATGGCTTGAGTGAAAAGGATGGCAGTTGGGAGGGTGGAGATGAGGACAGTGAGGATATATATTGTGATGGGGATAGCAACAAATTGTTGGTTGGTCATGGATCAATCAGTTT
>JBBPKI010000425.1:0-24479 GCA_038089155.1 Nevesoporus exiguus
CGTGTGAACTTTTTCAAACTCAGATGAAACACTTATATGTGTACCTTTGTTTGTATTGCCAAATATTGACAAATATCTCTTGATTAACAACAATCATATATTTCATATCAAAAGTGACAAAACCGCTACAATGGTATTGTCATTTTGGAATATACATACCTCAGTAACCCCTGAACAGAATTATGTAATCTTTTGATCGGTAGATAGCCAGAGGTGTCCCCTACCTTTCATCTAACCAAAGCTAAGCGATACTCCCACGCTTGCACTTACTACACTTCCAGTACTGCAAAATAGTCAAACATTGCAGCGGTTTTGGGAGTCACTGTAAGTCTTCCTCATCATAGCCTTTCCAGTGTACTAGAAACTCCAAAGCTCATCCTTTAAGTCAAGAGTTGACTATAGTTGACTTCAAACTCTGGAAGTCCCTCTTGTGTGCCCACAATTGGTCCTGGGGCTACTATGGGTTGATTTTCCAGTCGTTTCTTGTAAGGTTTAACTCTGGAAATATTTACTGTTAGGTGAATTCACAGGGTGGAAGGTAATTTGAGAGCTATGGTATTAGGGCCTGTTGTCATATCCATGACATCCCATCCATCTCTGCCCCCTCTGGCCTCATCTCCAGCCACCTCCAGCCATCTCTGCCACCCTCAGTCCACCTCTGCTTCCTCCACACTTGGAGCTCCACTCCTCTGCTTTGGACCAAGGCTGTGCTCACACAGGGACTCAGCTAACTTTGGACCTGAATATCTCTTGTACATTCTTATTTGTACTCCTTTTTGCTTCCTTCATCCCTTCTTGGTTCCTTATGGACCCTTGATATTATCTCATTATTTCCTGATATCCTTGATGTCCCTGTTGACTCTCTAGTGTAAAACCTCTGTACCTCTGTTGTGTAACCTTAGCACAAATATCAACTAAACTCACCTCTCCTAATTCTTGTTGTGATCCCCTCCTCCTGTCAGAACTCTGCTTCTCTGAAATATGAGGACATGGACCTGTTTAAGGGCACAACACATAAGTTCTGCACCAATGTCCTTTCTATACAACTCCACTCTGACACCTCCACTTCAGACTTTGGTTCAACTCCAAGATGAACTTCATCTACCTCCCATTAGCACCTCTGGGCCTCTGATTGGACTTGAGTCCAGAGAGACTGGATGTTTAACAGTATATTCATGCTGCCACCTAAGCAGGTCTCCATTCCTTTTTGTCTCCAACCTCATGCCATCATGACCACTCATTATGATCTATGCATGCTCTTGGGATCCTTGTTGAATCCAACCACACATCTACTTCAGTCTTGACAACACTTCTCCAACTTCTTGCCATCCTCTCAATGGCCCCCCTTATTTCATCTCTCCATACACTCTGCCCTCTCAGCAGGTCCTCCTTCCCTCTTCCTTGTTGCAGACTTCTCCTCCTATGCCCTCTGGCAAGACCACCCTCAGCTTTCAAGCCATCTCTTTGGATTCCTCTTTTGTTGGTTTTAGGATATAGCTTGCTTGCCATGAGACTCCATTGAGTAATTGGAATACAAGCAGCACTTCATTCAACCCCCACAAAATGAATGCCAAACCTCCCACACCTCCAGAATCTCCACTCCAAAGCACACTCTGGAATCACCACAGCCCTTGGACTCTTCGCTCTCCTTATTGCCACTCCATTCATGAGTACATGCAAGATGAATGGCCTAGTCCACTTTGTCAGCCACCTCCAGCCTTCACTGGGGAAGGTAAGACACCTCTGATAGAAAAGTCAACTTCACAACATCTGACTTCCCTCCATCCTCAACTCTGTTACCTCCAACCTTTTGGACCTCAAGTCTGGAGGTCACTCTGCTTTCTCCTTTGCCAACTTTGGCAAGTCTGGACAATATGGTATTGGGCCCTCTTTGGGTCCTTTTCTTCCTCTCTGTGTTCTATTTTCCCTCTGGTTTATTTCCTCTGTTGTTCCTCCATCAGTTTCCTCTTTGTTCCTTCCCTCTGACTCTCCCTACCTAAGGACCAAAAGTCTGAAGGTAACTCCATTCATTGTCCACTGACTCTGGCTTATCCAGTCAGTCTGGACATTTGGGTAAGGAACCCCCTTCAGCTCCTTTCCTTTTCTCCCTCTGTTTTCTGCCTCTTCTGTTTGTCCCTTTTCCCTCTGCTTCTTCTGTGCTTTTGGACCCCAAGTCCAATAGCAACTCCATTTCATATCCAGTAACTCTGGTCATGTCCGGTCTATTTTGGACATCAGGGTACAAGTTCCCCCTTTTGGGTTCTTTCCCTTTCTTCCTGTCCTTTATTCTTTATTCTAATACTGGATAATGATGGTTGACTCCTCTTCAAGGAGCACCATCATTGGTTGACAAACACCATTCATTTAACTCCACTTCTTGTCTGTGAACTCTGGTTAGGTCTGGTCAGTCCAGACATCAAGATAAAGGTTCCCCTTTTGGCCTTTCCCTTTTCTTTTCCCTTTTCCTATGTTCCATCCTTTCATTTTGACACTGGATCACAATGGTACACTCTTCTTCAAGGAGCACCATTGCTGGTTGATGAACACCCTCCATTTCATCCTTACCTGATGATCACAAGTCTGAAGGTAACTCTGATTTGCTCTGGCACCTCTGGAGCCTTTTTTTCTTGAAGCTTTCTCTTCACTCTGGTCGCTTCTGCTCCTTTTGTTCTTCCTTGTTTTTCCCTCTGACCTCTGCACCTGAGGATCACACATCCAAAGGTTATTTTCTCCCTCACCTCCTGTGCTGTGTTGCTTAATAGCTGCCACTCTGGTTGCTCTGGCCTCACACTCTGCTCCCTCTGAACCTGAAGACATCAAGTCCGAAGGTAACTCTGCTTCAACTCTGGCAACTCCAGAGTTTCCATTTCTTTTCTTCTTCTTCCTTCTATTTTGGTTTTCCAGACTTGGGATCTGCATCACCCTTGTCTGCACTCTATTCTAGAGCACCCCATGATACACCCCTCTAATTTCTTCTTTAGTTTCATGCCTTTCGGTGCTGTCAACTCTGGCAGCATCCAGTCTGTTCTAGACCACTCCATTTCCTTCTGTCCCCTTCTGTTCCATTTTCCAGGCCTGGGACTGCGTCCCCCTTGTCTGTGCTCTTTTCTAGAGCACCTCTTGACACAACCCTTTATCATTTCTCTTTGCCTCCTTTGTACCTCAAGACATCAGGTCTGCAGGTAAACTCCATTCTAAGTCCAGTTTACTCTGATGACTCTGGACCCTTTTCTTCTTCACCTCTTTTTCTCTTTCATTCTGTTCCCCAGACCTGGGACTTGCATTGCCCTTGTCCACACTCCATTCTGGAGCACCCCCAGATGTATCCACTCTTTTTCCTGTCTGCTTGTTATGACCTTACAACTTCCCCTCAGGGTCTATTTCAGACCATTTGAACTTTCCTCCAGGTCCACTCTGGACCACTCCATTTTCACTCCAACTTTGCCTTCTTATGTCTATATCTCCTGTTTCTGACCCCTCTATGCTGTCTACTCTGGTGACATCTGGTCCATTCTGGGCCACTCTGCTTCCTCTTCCATTCTTCTTCTTTCCCTCTATTGGCCCGTCAGGCCTTCACTGTTGTCAACTCCACAAACTCTGATGAACTCCCATCCACTCTGGACCATTTGTTTCTTTTCTCTTCCTTTGGCAATCTATCTCTGTGGCCTTCATGCCAAACCTCTTTGGGTTCTCTGACATTTGTTTAGTATAGGACATTGCGCACTTGCCCAGTAAATGATCCATTGATTGTTGGGTTTAAGAAGCTGCAACATCATCTAATATACTTTTACAGATCAAATGCCAAACCTCCACACTCTGGGACTCCATCCATAAATTTAATCCTGGGAGTTGCACCTCCAGGATTCACCAAGACCTTGGGCCTTCTGTGGTCACTGTCTGTGGCCCTCCAACTGGCTTTGTCTGGATTTCTCCCTGCATTAAGGACTGACCAACAATTTATCCCATTTAGCTCTGTGCCATTCCTGGCAATTTTTATAAGTTTGTTGATTGTCTTCATTATTTTCACTTTTAGGTCTTCAACCTTCATAGTCTGGTCCTGCAGACCTCTGACCAGCTTCACTCCAGACTTCTCTCTCTGCACTTAGGACTGACCAAGACTATCTTCAGCCTCTGTCATATCCACAATATCCCATCCATCTCTGCCTCCTCCAGTCTCATCTCTGGCCATCTCTGGCCACCTCCACTGTCCTCAATCCACCTCCACTTTCTCCACAGTCAGAGCTCTGCTCCTCCACTCTGGACCAAGGCTGTGCCTGCACAGGGACTCAGCTAACTTCAGACCTGGATATCTCTCATATATTCTCATTTGTACTCCTCTTCACTTCCTTCATCCCTTCTTGGTCCCTTATGGACCCTTGATATTGTAATGCAAAGGCACACTCCTTTGTGCAACAAGTCATTCCAGGCTAACTTCCTCACTTATCTACCAAGGGGAGGCACTCACAGAGAGGCACAACGTCCCTAGGAGTTGTAAGACTTTTGGAAGAAAGTGAGCGAGAGAGAGAGTTCAAGCGAGATGGAGCAAGTAGTGTGTGATGGATTGTGTAGAACTAGCTGAGGGCTATGGTACAAGGAATGCAGCTATTTAAGGAGTTGCTACTTGTGCACGGACCAGGTGGCTAAGTAGCTATCTATACTAAGGCTATGTGTGATTGATGGAAACACACTGCCAAAGAGAGAGATGGCAGTGGTGGAGGATATAGTCCACAGTAAGGTAACACAGTCACATCAATGGAATGAGGTGAATGTCATCGGAGTAGAGAACAAGCAGATAGGGAACATATACTTCATAGGTGATCAGTCCCTCCCTAAGCTAAAGAAGAATTAAAAGTAGGAGGTGACCTGAGAGAAATAAAACCATAACAGATATTATCTCACTCATTCCCTGACATCCTTGATGTTCCTATTTACCCTCTAGTATAAAACTCTCTGTACCTCTATCATGTATCCCTTAGCATGAATATCAACTTAGTCATGTCTCCTCACTCTTGTTGTGATCCCCTCCTCCTCTTGTTGTCTGCTCCTCCAAAATACAAGGACATGGACCTGTCCAAGGGCATGACACATAAGTCCTGTGCCAATGTACTTTCCATATAACTCCACTCTGATGCCTCCACTTCAGACTTCAGTCCAACTCTGAGATGAACTTCATCTACCACCCCTTAGTACCTCTGGATCTCCAATTGGACTTGAGTCTGGAGAGTCTGGACTTAACAGCCTCCACCAACTCTGGCATTATTTCTTCTTCAGGACTATTCTGTCCCATATGTTCATTTCTGTCTTTTATCTCCTGTTACTCCTTCTGCTTCTTTTATCTCTTCTGTTTCTGTTACCCCTATACTCCAATTACGCTGGAGTTACCTCTGATTACCTCTGATTTACTCTGATACAACTCCAATAATCTGCGCTTTTGGTAGCCCTTTTGCCATTCTAATATATCTCCTCCATTGCTACTTTATCTTTTTCTATTTACTTTGTGGTCAGTGTTCTCAGGTTCCTCTTGGGCCTCAAGGGCTTGGCCTTAAAGGGGAGGCACCACCCATCACTGCCTCACCCTATCACCTCCATCCATCAACTCCAATGCACCTATCACACACCCAATGACTTCCATCCAAACCTCTGAAATCTCCACCACTCTGGAGTTACCACTCTGGACCTCCTCTCCTCAACTCCGTCTTCACCTCTGGTACCATCAAAGTACACCTCCATCTGACCCCTCCAAGGGTCATCTGCTCTCTTGCCTGTCCCCCAGTCTACTCTTAGGGCCCATAGGTTTTCTCCATCTTCTAGACCATCCAGTACCCTTGTGGTATACCTCCATTGCACTCCAGCATCCCCTGGAGTTGTATTCATTCAATTCCTCTGTTTCTTTGTTTCAATTTCCTTCTCCATTCAGTATTAGACTAATTGCTCTTCTTGTTGCTTTTCAGTCCTTTTCAGTTCTGTCTTCAAGTGCTCCAGTATCTAGTGTACCCATTGGTGTTCACCTCCAATACCTCCGGTTCAACTCTGGACACCCTCATTTTACATTACGATTCCATTGCTTTTGACCTCTTTTAGGTCCCTTGGTTCTCGTTTTGTTTTTCCTCTGGACTTTCACCAACTCTGGTGTTTTCTTTCACCCTCTGTGTAGTTGAGCCTTATTTCTTGTCTTCCTTCAACTTCACTCAGCTCCAGTACCCTGTGTACAACTCCAGATAACTCTGGATAACTTTGCTTTTTCTCTGTTTTCACCTTTGTTAAAGATATCTATTCTGATCTTCCTTCATCTGCACCCTATCTTTGTTCACTCTGTCACTCCTTCCTCCTTCTATCTTCCTTTGGCACATTCCTATGCCACTTCACTCCACTCTGGCACATTCATGTGCCTCTTAATTTCCCTCCATTTTCCTCTGATTACTCCAGCTTAACTCTGGTGTAACTCCAGAATTTTTCTGGTTGACTTCCCTTCATTTCTACACTCTGTTTTCTGTCACTTTCATTCTGGACTCATTCCATTTTCCTCCATAACTTCAGCCTTACTCCAGTTTTACAACCTTTTGGGTATACTTATGTACCTTTATCTTCTCCATTTCCAGGACCATTCGGTATCTGGCTTACACCTCCAATTCTCTGGCCTGTTCTGAGCATCCTTGACCCCTTTCTGGAGCCCTCTGACTTCTTTCTTCTCTATTTCAGTTTCCATCTCTGTATCTACATCTCTATTCCTTTCTGTTCTACTCTAGTACCTTTACTCCAAACTCCGGTACAATCTCCATACAACTCTGGTCCTTCTCCAAGGACCTTTATCCTCTATTTTTTCGGCACTCTCCAGTGTCATCTGCTCTCAGGCCCCCTCTGGGCACCTCCAACCCCCTTTCAGAGTCTTATCTCTGTTTTCTGTTTCCTCTGTATGCTCTGTTCTTACCTCAGTTTCAGTTTTTTAGTCTCTCTGTTCCATTTTCCATTTCCTCCAATTCTGTTTTCTCTCTGTTTTCATCTTCTCCAGTGTCCAGCCACCCCCACATGTCCTCTGCTGCCACTCCACATGCTCTGCCATCTCCAGCATCTGTTCCACTCTGCTTGTGCACCCTCCACACTCTCCAAATCCATCTTGTGCACCACCCATATCTATCCTTTGTCAGGAGTCATACCAAACACATGCCTTGACCCCTTTCATGCTGAGGCTCAGAGCCTCTTTTCAGAGTTAGCATATTATCAGTAGCAGGACTTTGAGTCTTCCAGCTGGTCTGGATGATTCTTCATCACTCTGAACTCCATGCAGCATCCTTTCTCAGACTTGGCTCAGTAAACACCTCCATCATTACCTTCATCAGTGTATCCTCTCCAAAGAAGCTTGACTGCTTCCTTGGATTGGCTCTGCACTGAAACCCCACTTACTATAGGCCTCGAGGGCTCAGCCTTAAAGGGGAGGCACTGTCATATCCATGACATCCCATCCATCTCTGCCCTCTCCAGCCTTATCTCCAGCCATCTCCACCACCCTCAGTCCACCTCTGCTTCCTCCATGCTTGGAGCTCCATTCCTCTGCTTTGGACCAAGGCTGTGCTTGCATAGGGACTCAGCTAACTTAGGACCTGGATATCTCTCATACATTCTCATTTGTACTCCTCTTCACTTCCTTTATCCCTTCTTGGTCCTTTATGGATGTTACAATATTTTCGCTTCATCCTGGTCTCCTCCTTGTCTTTGAACATATATCATTCATGTATCTGCATCCGCATGCAAGGTATCTACGATTCCTTGTAACCTTCTCGCTGGACGAGTTTGACTTCTCCTTCACCGTTTCTGTTCTTACCTAATAGTCACCTTCTTCTGGACATTACCTCCTAACAGCGTTCTCTTGTGTGCTGTCGTGATCCACTTAGTCATCCCGCAGTAGTTCTCTCGTATTCTTCTCTTTTCTATGCCTGCCCTTCATCTTGGTCCGTGCACATCTTGAAGGACTATAAAGTACCTAGTTGTCTAGCCTGTAAACCCTAAGCTAGACCTGCGCAATTTCCACCTCCCTTGATCTGAACTTGTCCTCACCTGAACAGTCACCTCAACTGTTCCCTTTTACTTCTTTGCTCGCAGTAAGACATTGTGCCTCTTCATGAGTGCCTCCTCACTAAAAGCTCTTGTCGTCCACAGTCCAGAAAGGACATGCTCCATAACAAAAGGTCTAGCTTTCCCTTTTCCCCTCCTGCCATTGGAGTAGGGAACCCCTTGCCAAAACGTCATCACCATCTTGAAGAATTTCTGGGTCATCTAACCCAAATTACCCACCTGAAACGCCGCATCATCGCAACGCCTTATTAGAACAAGCTATCCGCAGATCCACTGCTAGGGAAGAACCCTCTGAGCCTGAACCCATCGAAGTCGAAGAACCTGAGCCTGCCATCAGACCAGGAAGCTCTTCTGATCCTTGGGCTGCACCTATCTCACAAACGATACGTCATCCTGAGCACAACACATCTGCTGCTCTCCCACTTTCACCTTATACTGCCCCAACACCTGTCGCATCTGCCCAACCAATCCATTTGCAACCACCTCATTGCCCTCTTTCCCCAGATCCTTCTGATAATGAAGACTCTGACAAAGAAATGTCCTCTAAGCCTACTGAAATCAAGATCGGCGTTCCTGCTGATTATGATGGAGATTCCTCCTCCGCTGAGTCCTGGATTCTCTTGGTAGATACCTACCTGCTGATCAATAAAGAGATCTATACCTCTGACGACCGACAAATTGCGTTTGCTCTCTCTTATATGAAGAAAGACTCCGCCCTTGCCTGGGCTACTGTCATCTGCCAGGAGGCTATGAACAAGTCTCCCCCTTCCTTTGGAATGTACAAGGCATTCAAGGAAGCCTTCCAAGTAGCCTTCAAGCTCGTTGATTCCTCCGCTGATGCCATGAAGAAGCTTGTCGCCTTGCGACAGAATACTGTCTCAGATCTGCACAAATATGTCTCCAAATTTCGCATCCTATCCACCACAGCTGCCCTTACTAACAACCTTGCCCTCATCAGCCTTTTTGAACAAGGCCTGCATCAATACCATCGTGCCAGAATGGCTGGGCTAGAAACCATGCTGAAGAAGATCTCAGACTGGTACTCTAAGGTTGAGCAGTTCGAAGCCAACAGGATTTGAATGGCTCCCAGAGTCACCACTTCCACTACCAAGACACTCCCCACCCGCACTTTTCCCCAAAGATCATTCACCCCTCACACCCCCACTAGAGACCCCAATGCCATGGACATTGATGCCCTGAACCTGTCCCCTGATGAACGAAAGCAATGCCTGGACAACAAGCTGTGTTTCATTTGCAAGCAAGGCGGCTGTTCCACTAGGAACCATCCAAATCAGTCGACCTCTGCTCCGCCTCATCCCCCTCGCAACCCCAATCGAATTCATGCTGTACAGACACAGCCCAATAATGATTTGATGCAATACATCAATTCCCTCACTGCAGGAGGAAAGACTTCCCAACAGATCCTCCAGGAACTGAAGCAGAGCTTTGAACCTGTCCAAGAATCCATCGCCTCTATCATGGAAGTAACTGAGGATTTTTGAGAAGGAGAGATGAGTTGACGCTCCCTCTCCATAATATTGCCCATGTAATCCTATCTTCTGAGTCTGAGAAATCAATTCATATCCGAATCAAACTCTCTCATGGGACAAAAACCGTCGACACCACTGCACTCATTGATTGCGGAGCCACTGGAACTTTCATTGACCATCGACTAGCCAAAAGACTTGGCCTCCCTTTCCACCCTCTTTCCGAATCCATCCAAGCACTGAACATAGATGGAACTTCCAATCAGGCAGGAACAATCTGCTTCTTCTCCAATGCCACCGTTACTTTCCCAGAATGAACAGAAACCCTCCGCTTCATGATTATCAGTCTTGGAAGACCTCAAATCATTCTAGGAATGAACTGGCTTGCTGATCGCAACCCTACCATAGATTGGAAGAACAGAACTCTTTCCTTCCCAACAGAACCTCTCCCCATGAATAAAGACACCTCTAAACGGTATCTCCTCCGATGGTTAGGACTGGATGACAACAGGAATATTGAATTAGGACTGGTAGAAAGGAATGCTTGGCTTACTGCCGAAACTATATGCAAAACCACTATCGCTACTGAAATTGCTCAAAAAGATGCCAAAAAAGAAGTCGTCCTCCCAGAAGCGTATACTGACTTCTCTGATGTCTTTGAAGAGAAGAACCACAATATCCTCCCTCCCCATCGCCCTTACGACCACGTCATCAAGCTTAAAGACTCCTTCATCCCTAAACGAGCCAAAGCCTATGCTCTAAATCCAGCTGAAATGGAAGCCTGCAGAGCCTTCGTCGAAGAACATCTTCGCACTGGACGAATTGTTGAGTCCAAATCCCCCCAAGCTTCTCCCCTTTTCTTTGTTCCAAAAAAGGATGGGTCGCTTCGCCCTTGTCAGGATTACAGGTACTTGAATGAGCATACTGTCAAGAACGCCTACCCACTTCCCCTCGTCTCCGACCTCATTGATCGAATGAAGCACTCAAAGTACTTCTCCAAGTTTGACATTCGTTGGGGATACAACAACATCCACATCCGCAAGGAAGATCAGTGGAAAGCTGCATTTATCACCCTGCTTGGGTTATATGAACCCACTGTTATGTTCTTTGGGCAATGTAACTCACCGCCCACTTTTCAAGCATTCATGAATTGGGTTTTTCGTGATATAACCCCAGAAGGATGGTTAGAGATCTTCATGGATGATCTTGGAGTACATTCCTCTACTCTCCCTGATCACATTGATCATAGTCATAGAGTTTTAGCTCGTCTCTGAGAGCATGGACTAATGCTCAAACTCTCAAAGTGCACCTTTGATGCTCCTGAGATTGAGTATTTAGGGATCATTGTTGGAAACGGACAAGTACACATGGACCCCATCAAACTCTCTGCCATCGACAAGTGGCAACCTCCATCTACTGTTAAAGCTGTTCGCTCATTCCTTGGCTTTTGCAATTTCTACCAAAAATTTATACCCAACTTTGCCGACATAGCTGCCCCACTAAACCTCCTTACAAAGAATACCCAACCATGGATCTGGCATGATGACCAGCAAACTGCATTTCTCTGCCTCAAAGCAATCTTCTCCTCAGCTCCCGTCCTCATTCTTCCCGACACCACTAAACCCTTCTTCCTCATGACAGATGCATCTCTCATCGCCGTTGGCACTATCCTTATGCAGAAGGATACTAATGGCGATTCCCATCCGTGCGCCTACTACTCTCACACTCTTAATGATGCAGAACGAAACTATGACATATATGATAGAGAACTCCTGGCGGTTATTGATGCCTTGGAGGAATGGCGGCAGTATCTCCTGGGGACTGAACACCCTGTCACCATTTTCACAGATCATAAAAACCTCTCCTTTATGAAAGCCCCCCAGAAACTCTCCTGTCGCCAGGCTTGCTGGAGTCTCTTTCTCCAGGAATATCATCTTCTCTGGATCGTGCTCCCCGGCACTGCCATGACCCCTGCAGATGCACTTTCCCGCTGTCATGACGTCAACACTTTGTCTGATAATATCCATCCCATCCTCGCCGACCCCGAAATCATTTCTGCCTTAGACCTGGCACTCGTTTCCAAGATCGCAAGTTCTTCTGCCTCTAACCCGCTTGTCTTAGAAGCCCTGCATGCCATGGAGAAATCTCTTCCCCTTTTCCCTTGTTCTTCACTTGCAGACTGGCATTATGACGCCCCTCACCTCTACTACAAAGGCCGTCTTTTTATTCCCCCTGATGCACGCCACGAACTGATCTCTTCCCTTCACTCCTCTCCCAGTGGGGGCCATGAAGGCCTTTTTTGCACTTATGCTCGACTCTCCTGCAACTATTGGTGGCCCGGCATGCACTCATTTATCTCTCGTTTCATTATGGGTTGCGCGGTATGTCAAGCTTCCAAACCAAATACCCATCCCACCACACTGCCTCTTTTGCCTCTCTCCACCTCTGCTGTGCGCCCCTTTCAGCAGATCTCTATGGACCTCATCACAGATCTCCCTCCTTCTGATGCCTTTGATTCCATCTTGGTCCTGGTCAACCATGGCCTTACGAAGGGGGTAATTCTCCTCCCTTGCAACAAAACTATCTCCGCTGCCGGTGTAGCATCACTCTTTTTCCAGCATGTCTTCCCTAGATTCGGACTTCACGACTCCTGCATCTCTGATAGAGGACCTCAGTTCGCATCCTCCTTTGCTAAAGAGCTAGCTAGACTCCTCCAATATGATATAAAACTCTCCTCCGCATACTACCCACAGACGGACGGCCAAACTGAGAGAGCCAATCAGGAGCTCGAAGTTTATCTTCAGATCTTTTGCCAAGGACGCCCTGGTACCTGGAGTACCTTACTTCCAACTGTGGAATTCTCCCACAACTCTGCAGTACACTCATCCACCCACCAATCGCCATACTACCTCATGATGGGGTATGAACCTAGAGCTTATCCTCCATTAGGAAAGTCTTTCGTTCCTTTGGTAGAAAACCACCTTACTACCCTGGCTGAAGCACGGAAAGAAGCACTGGCTGCTCATTCCACTGCTCAACGCCTCATGAAAGAGAGACTCACCACCAAATTCACACCATGGAAGGTGGGAAACAAGGTCTGGCTCGAAGCGACGAACCTTAAGCTCAGGTACCTGTCAAAGAAGCTTGCTCCAAAAAGGGAAGGACCCTTTGAAATCACTAAGGTACTTTCCCCTGTGGCATATCAGCTGAAGCTACCCACCACATGGCGCATCCATAATGTCTTCCACGCCTCCCTCTTATCCTCCTATCGGACCACGCCAGAGCATGGCCCGAACTTCGTCCCTGCACCACCAGATCTTATTGATGGTGAAGAAGAATATGAAATTGAGGCTATACTCTCTCACCGGGGTTCTGCTCATCGTCGCCAGTACCTAATCAAGTGGAAAGGATATCCCATGTCAGAGAACACATGGGAACCCGAACGAAACCTTTGTCATGCTCCTGTTCTCCTCAAACAATATAAGAGCTCTCTTTCCTCTTGAGCGATAATGCTCACCCCTCATCAGATTCTCATCATCGCTGCGACCTTCACTACTATCTCCCTTGCTGCTATTATTACCATACTCATTGTCATCCTTGTCTCCATACCACCAACAACTGCGCCACACCACACTTGAGTCATGACTTCTATCATTTCATCAACTTCGCTTACCGCTTCGTTGCCACCCCACCACCCTAGCTCCCCTGATGTCCCTAGATCCCCATCCACCGCCGTGCAAACTCCACAGATTTCCATCTCCCCTCCACACCTGCATCGGAGAGACATCCCTGACTGGGCCCTGGAACGACTTTATCCTGCCACTTTACCTCGCTTTCAACGACTTGCCATTTACGCCCACATTTTAGACCATCCTCAGCTTTTGACCATCGCTGAAAGTGTTCCCCTTTTTAGATATTCACTCCCTCTCTTGGAGGCCATTTTATTCTTTCATCAAACTTGTTCTCTTCAGTCATTTAGTAATTCGCCGAGACTTTTATCTCTGAACCCCAACTTCGCCGCCACACAAGCTGCCATGCTTGATCAGCTTCGCCTTCGTGCCTTAGATCTGATGGATCACCACCAATTTGGACAGATAATCTCCACCTTTCCTTCTGGTGCCTTGGGAGACTTCCCACAGGCGGTCCTCTTCTCTCTAAACGAGACAGATCTTGACGACTATTTAGACAATGACGTCCTGCATGCCTCCCAGGAATCCCCACCTCTTACTCGTCCTACCACTCCAGAGAACCTGCTGCCGGTTCACATCTCTTTACCATCTACTGCACCGCTGCCTGGCCTATCCCTTCCGTCTAATGTCCGCGTCCGAGACCTCCCCACAAATATCACCATACTCTTTTCCCCAACTCAAGTCCTACCCATCCCCACAGACGTCCAAGCCCGTCTTGCCGCCATGGATCTCTCTGGACACAGGTGCTACACCTGCGGACGATATGGAGCTGTCCACAGTATAGATGTTCCCACTGTTCCCTCTATGCCCCCAGACATCCAGCCTCCCGCTGCCTCACCTCCCATTGCACTGTGTGCAATCACTGGGGCCACATGGCCAAAGCATGGCCATCTCTCCGATGTGGCCTTTGTGGAGCTGTTGGACACACCATCCCAAACTGCCCCTTTACTGCTGAGGACTTTAATGACGACCAGTTGGTATTCAATGGTGAGGATTCCTCTGGAGCTTAGGAACGCAGCGGCGCTGTGAAGCTACGAAGGGGGTACTGTTACAATATTTTTGCTTCATCCTGGTCTCCTCCTTGTCTCTGAACATATATCATTCATGTATCCGCATCCACATGCAAGGTATCTATGATTCCTTGTAACCTTCTCGCTGGACGAGTTTGACTTCTCCTTCACCATTTCTGTTCTTACCTAATAGTCACCTTCTTCTGGACATTACCTCCTAACAGCGTTCTCTTGCGCGCTGTTGTGATCCACTTAGTCATCCCGCAGTAGTTCTCTCATATTCTTCTCTTTTCTATGCCTGCCCTTCATCTTGGTCCGTGTGCATCTTGAAGGACTATAAAGTACCTAGTTGTCTAGCCTGTAAACCCTAAGCTAGACCTGTGCAATTTCCACCTCCCTTGATCTGGACTTGTCCTCGCCTGAACAGTCGCCTCAACTGTTCTCTTTTACTTCTTTGCTTGCAGTGAGACATTGTGCCTCTTTGTGAGTGCCTCTTTGTGAGTGCCTCCTCACTAAAAGCTCTTGTCATCCACAGTCCAGAAAGGACATGCTCTGTAACAATGGACCCTTGATATTATCTCATTATTCCCTGACATTCTTGATGTCCCTGTTGACTCTCTAGTATAAAACCTCTGTACCTCTGTCATGTAACCTTAGCACAAATATCAACTAAACTCACCTCTCTTGATTCTTGCTGCAATCCCCTCCTCCTATTGAAACTCTACTCCTCCGAAATATGAGGACACAGACCTGTTCAAGGGTGCAACACATAAGTCCTGCACCAATGTCCTTTCTATGCAACTCTGCTCCAACACCTCCACTCTGGACTTTGGTCCAACTCTAAGACAAACTTTGTCTACCTCCCATCAGCACCTCCAGATCTCCAATCGGACTTGAGTCCAGAGAGATAGGACATTTAACACCTGTGAATGATAAGATTTTGTAAGGGCTAATCTATCACTCTGTGAGCTTTTTCGAGGCCTGATTGAGTTTAATGTTCTCTGTAGATAGCCAGACCATGTCTCCAACTGCCATATCAGGAACCTTGGTGCAGTGCTTGTCCACTTGCTTTTTCATTGTTATTTGAGCTGTTTCAAGAGATTCTTTAGCTTGCTCAAGTGTCTTGGAAAAGTCCTGTGCAAACATCAAGGATGATTCATTCTTGGTAATGATGGGCTCAATGCCCATTCTTGATTTGTAGGTTTTAGCCACCTCGAATGGTGTTTTCTTAGTGGCAGAGTGTTGGTGGTTGTTGTATGAGAATTGTGCCAGTAGGAGCCACTCTGACCATTTATCTTGTTTTTTGGTGGTAAAGAGCTGAAGATATTGTTGAAGGTCTTGGTTGACCCTTTCCATTTGTCTGTCTGTCTGGGGGTGGAATGCCATGGACATGTTTAGGTCTATTTTTAGCATTTTTCCAAGATCTTTTATAACTTGGGAAGCAAATTGTGGTCCTCAATCTGAGATAATAGACCTAGGGAGGTCATGGTACTTCCATACATGGTCTCTATATTGTTATGGTTTTGTTTCTCCATGGTCACCTCCTACTTATTTTCTTTCTTTGGGTTTGGAAGGGACTGATTACACGGGAAGTCTACATCCCTTACCTTGTCATCCTGTACTCTGATGACATCAGGTTGATCCTATTGTCATGACTTCACCTTTGCAGCTTTCATCTTCTTTGATATCATTTGAACATAGCCTCCTACATCACCATCTCTTGTTGGTGATGCGTTTCCATCTTCTATTGATAGTTACCATCTTTTGGCTGTGGGTGCAGCCTCTTGTAGTCAGACACTATTTAAACCTCCATGTACAGTAGTGGCTTCCTCAGCCAATTTTTACTTCACTTTTGTGATTAACTATTGCCTGCTCACTCGCTCGCCTTACCAAAGGAGAGAGCCTTAGTCTTTGCCCGCCTAATCTTAGGAGAGTGGCCAAGTACTCTAGTAGAGTACTTCCTTGACTCAGTGAGAGTCCATCCTCCATCAATAGCTAACCCCAAGTGGGTCATCCTGCTAGTCGAGCACGTTCCACAAGACAGAACATTGTCAGCCAACTCAGAGGAGTTGCCCTGCTGACCCAGGCCCTTCTACACCTACTCAGGGACGTTGTGCCTCTTTGTGAGTGCCTTCTCAGTCTAGGTCAGCTAATAGCCCAGAGGTAGAAGGCAGTCATAGGTAATAGGAAACCATGACTGTTACAAAAGAATTGGCTCATCCCCTGCCTCTTCTTCCTTAAGAAAGCTCACTCACCATTGATCCCCAATGCCTCTCGCAGAGTTACCAGCTCTTCTGCCAGCACCCCTTGTCAGGAAGACCCCTGAGAAAAGAGAGGATCCCCTCTCATACACGCCTTATCACAAGCAGCCCGAGCAGCAATATTTCACATTCCCAACAACAACAAAAGTTCTTCAAAGGAAGACCAGCAAGAGAGTATCGCTGTAGATGCACCCAGCAAACTAGAAGCATCCAGTAGCCCTAGCGAGAATGTTGCTAACTTCCAACAACATGTAGTGAGCCTACCACCAAGACAACATGATTAGAACACCCTGCTGATGCATTCACCCTCACCTGCTGACATGACATCCAAGTCTGAGCTCAAATCAATGCTCCCCACTGACTTCTCAGGAAAGTCAAATGATGCCACAAGATGAATCAAGGCCATGAAAGGCCACTTCACAGTCAACTCGTCCTTATTCAGAACTGACGAGTCTAAAATCTTTACAGTGTTGAACAAGATAAGTGCTGGACACAGAGTCCAGTTTTTCAAGGGCTGGTACAACAAAATGAATGATACCGCAGCCACAGGAAGGGACTTTAATATGCTGGAGAAAGTATTTCTCACAGCATTTATTCCATTTGAGGAAAAGCAAAACATAGCTAATGCACTAGACTATATCAGGCAAAGAGTTCAGCACAATCCAGTCACTAGGATTGACAATGGGTTCCAAGAGTACATTCAAGACTTCCTCTTTTTACAGGCCAAGGCCAAGATCTCTGACGAAGGGGAGATCTGCAGGAAATTCCTTAGAGGTCTGGATGAGAAGTTAGGAAATCTCATCCTGATGTAGGCCACCATCTCTGACACCCTTGCCAAATGGATCACAGATGCCCAGAAGTTCCATAAACAGCAAAATCTAATCCAGTCCATTAGGGCTGGAGGACAATTTCCAACTTCTACTGGCAGAGATCTGAACGCCATGGAGATAGACACCATCAGACTGTCTCCACCTGAAAAGGCCTGATGTATCAGAGATCACCTATGCTTCATTTGTAAGAAGAAAGGGTGCTCAACCAGGAACCACGGTAACTATAAAAAGAGAACCCCATTGCCTTCCCGAACCGCCACCATTGCCACTGTTGAACTCCACCACCACCCCCACCCAAGCTGTCTCCCATCAAGGAATATGTCCACTCCCTTGAGAAGAAAGGTTGCAGCAAGGACAAAGTCCTAGCAGTGTTGAAGACCTGCTATGAAGAAGAAGAAGCCGCTCCTGAGGAAGCTTCTAAGGATTTTTAAAGGGACAGGCCACCTCGACATCTGCCTCTCATATGATTGCTTCTGTACTATTAAGTTCAAGTAACAATAGATCTATATGCTTCCCGGTCATTCTGAAGCACAAAGCCAAAACCATTGAAACCACCACTTTGGTCAATTGTGGTGCCACAGGAAACTTTATCAACCCCACATTAGTCAAGAAGCTAAATGCCCCCATAATCTCCGTAGAACCAGTCAAGGCCTACAATGTGGATGAAACAGAGAACACCCAAGGTATGATTACCTCATGCACTAATGTAACCCTCTCTATAGGAGAGAATGACAGCCAGATCTCGCTAATGATCATTGGCTGTGGATGACCCCAGATCATCCTAGGAATAACATGGCTCAGGAGAGTCAACCCCAAGATAGATTGGACCGAAGGAGTGGTAACCCTTCCGGATTCCCCCAGACTGCAGGTTCTGCCTGCTGACATGGTACCATAGAGGTACCTACTAAGGTTCCTAAACACCGACCCTGATGAAACCACCAAATGTTGGCTAAAGAAGAGGGAAGGGTGGCTCAAAGGAGAGTACATTTGCAAGACTACTCTCTCCACCCAGATCACCTCTGATGCCAAGAAGGTCGAGATAACACTACCTCAGGAATTTAAAAAATTTGCAGACATATCCACCAAGAAAACCCATGATCTTCTCCCTCCTAGTCACCCCTTTGATCATGCTATTGAACTGAAGAATACCTTCATACCAAAAGTAGCCAAGGTATACCCACTAAATCCTCAAGAACAGGAGGCATGCAAAAGCTTCGTCAAGGAACATCTAAAGACAGGAAGGATTGTCCCATCTAAGTCCCCCCAAGCCTTCCCATTCTTCTTCATTCCCAAGAAAGACAGAACACTTAGACCCTGTCAAGAATGCCTACCCCCTCCTGCTAATCTCTGACCTTATGGATAAGCTAAAAGGATCTAGGTTCTTCACCAAGTTCGATGTACAATGGGGATACAACAACATTCTCATCCACCTGGAAGATTGATGGAAAGTAGCATTTGTCACTCCGCTTGGGTTATTTGAACCCACTGTAATGTTCTTTGGACTCTGTAACTCACCAGCCACATTTCAGGCCTTCATGAACCACTCCTTTATGGATTACATTGCCCAAGGATGGGTAATCATTTATATGGACAATATTTTGATACACTCCTCAGACTTGCAGACTCACCATGACAGGACAAGGAAGGTCCTTCAATGGTTAAGAGAGTTCCATCTCTCTCTGAAGATTTCCAAGTGTACATTTGATGCCTCAGAAGTAGAATACCTTGGTATGATTGTAGGAGAAGGAGTAGTCAAGATGGACCCCTCAAAGCTCTCCGCCATCACAAGTTGGAAACCACCGAAGTCAGTAAAGGCCATATGATCCTTCATTGGATTTTGTAACTTTTACAGAAAGTTTATCCCAAACTTTTCCACCACCACTGCCCTGCTACATCTCCTGACAAAGATAAAGCAACCCTGGGCATGGGGAGTAGACCAAGAAGTTGCATTCCAGACACTAAAGAAGATCTTCACTCAAGCACTAGTTCTCACCCTGCCCAACACTGACAAACCATTCACCCTGATGACCAATACCTCCCTTACTGCAGTCAGGGCTGTCTTGATGCAAGCCAATGGTAACAGTGACCTGCACCTGGTCGCTTATTTTTCCTCCACCCTTGCTTCTGCTGAGCGAAATTATGACATCTATGACAGGAAACTACTAGCAGTAATTGAAGCACTGGAAGAATGGTGACAGTACCTACAAGGTACTAGTCACCCAGTAACTATTATGATGGATCACAAAAATCTCTCATATATGCGCACCCCACAAAACCTCTCACAACAGCAGGCTTGATGGAGCCTTTTTCTACAGGATTTCAATATTGTCTGGCAAGTCACCCCAGGGTCCCAGATGGGACCAGCCAATGCTCTCTCACAGAAGGACCAGGTGGACACATCTGATGACAACAAGTTACTGACAATAATTCCAGTTGACACGTCTCTCCGTGAGTACCTCCCAGAACACGTCTGCATCCATGCCCTGGACCTTGCTCTTGCCAAGAAGATCGAGTTGTCATCTGCCTCAGACCCACTGGTCCTTAGGGCCGTAGATGCCCTAAAGGACAAACTCCAACTCCTCCCCCATTCTACCTTCCTGGATTGGAGGTTCACCAATGGGCAGTTATACTATAAAAACCAGCTTTACATTCCAGAGCCAGCCCACCCCAACCTGATATCTTCCCTGCACGCCTCCCCCTTCGGAGGGCATGAGGGCATTTTCCAAACCCAGCAGCACCTTGCCCGTGATTATTGGTGGCCTGGGATGGCTACCTTTGTCCAGCAGTATGTGCTTTGCTGTGCCATTTGCCAAGCGAACAAAGTTACTGTAGCAGGACCTTGGACACCTTGCCATCTTTACTTCTCCTTTTGTCCAGTCTATAGTTGGATTATGCTTTGCCAACCATGTATATCCTAGGATCATGTGATTTTTGCCTAGGTTGGTGACCTCTGCAACTAGGCATTCACAATGTCCTTTATAGTCAAGGATTATCTCAGCTTTGTATGTGATGCTTTCTGCCAAGTTCTTAGTTCTATTGACATTGAATACTGGTATCTCCCTTTCTAACTTTTCTAGTGGGAGTTTGACTTGTTTGGCCCATTCTTGGTCTATAAAGATTTCATTTGTGCCACTCTCAAGCAGAGTGTTGGCAACCTATCCAGTTAAGGCTTCGGTCACACACTAGGCTTGCTTGGATCAAGAGGATGAGGGGAATCAACCAGGACTTGACTGAAGTCCGGTCGTTGATGACATTCAGATTATATACGTACAGACTAGTTTAGGGCTGGTGTGAGAATACTTACTAAGTACTACGTCATTGTGGAGTGGGAAAGGAGATAAGAGTCTAGACCAACGGTAATTAAGGAAGCATGTAGATAAGGGGTCTAGAACGAATGTGATTGAAGTGAAAGGTATTGACCTTGACTTGGTCAGGTGACATGTCCCACGGTCACGTGATAGTGGTCATGTGACTTGATAAGATAAGATAAGCTGAGAAATCGTAACATTACCCCCCTCCTATGAATCGCATTCCAGGCGATTAAAAGGAACCTGGGAGGGTTCTGTGACATTCGTATAAGAAGAGAATAGAGAATCAAAGTCTGTTTGGACCATTTGGAGTTTCCGGGGTGCCGCCGGGTTGGAAAGGTAAAAGTCGTTTATTGCCTCTTTGGCATTAGAGAGGTGGCTCTGAGGTTCCCACGTTTGGTCTTCCTCATCATAGCCCTTCCAGTGTACTAAGAACTCCAAAGATCGTCCTTTGAGGCGTGAATTGACTATATAGTCTACCTCGAACTCTGGTAGTCCCTCTTGTGTGCCCACGACAGGTCCTGGGGCAACTACAGGTTGATTTTCAAGGCGTTCCTTGTAAGGTTTAACCCTTGAGACGTTTACTGTGGGGTGAATTCGCAGGGTGGAAGGCAATTTGAGTGTGACGGCATTAGGGCCTGTGAATGCTGTGATTTCGTAAGGGCCAATCCACCTTTCAGTGAGTTTCTTAGAGGCCCTATTGAGTTTAATGTTCTCTGTTGAAAGCCAGACTTTATCTCCAACTTTCATCTCAGGAACCTTGGTGCGGTGCTTGTCTGCTTGCCGCTTCATGGAAGATTGAGCTTTTTCGAGGGATTCTCTAGCTTGCTCAAGCGTCTTGGAAAAGTCCTGTGCAAATGCCGAGGACAATTCGTTCTTTGTAATTGTGGGTTCAATACCCATTCTTGGTTCGTAGGTTTTAGTAACCTCAAACGGAGTCTTTTTGGTGGACGAGTGTTGGCGATTGTTGTAAGAGAATTGTGCCAATGGGAGCCACTCTGCCCACTTTTCTTGTTTCTCAGCGGTAAACAGCCTGAGATACTGTTGAAGGTCCCTATTGACCCTTTCTGTCTGTCCGTCGGTTTGAGGGTGAAAAGCCGTAGACATATTAAGGTCTATTTTGAGCATTTTGCCCAAATCCTTCATTACTTGGGAAGCGAATTGTGGTCCTCTGTCTGAAATAATGGACCGTGGGAGACCATGATGCTTCCAAACATAGTCTCTGTATAGCTTCGCTGTACCGAGTGCCGTAATTGTTTTATTGGTGGGAATGAATTCCACCTCTTTGGAAAATCGGTCTACTACGACTAGTACAGAGTCGTAGGTATTTGATAGGGGGAGGTCGGTGATGAAGTCCGCGGATATATCTTTCCATGGACCTTCTGGGATTGGGTTTGGGATTAATTCCCCTTTTGGTGCCTTGTTTTCTGGCTTCATCCGTGGGAATCTGTCGCACCTTGAACAATAGTTTTTTACTTGGGCTCGAAGGCCATTCCATTGAAAGTATCGTTCTATGATTTGCCATGTTTTCTCGGCACTACCGTGTCCAGCAATTGGGGAATTGTGATAGAGGGTTATTATATCTTGGTGCAAGTTGTCTTTTGGGGGTACGAAGATCCTGTCACCAAGATACAGGATTCCGTCTTTAGTAAGAAGGTTGGGCTTATCATCACCCTTCCATTCTTCTTGTGCTTCCACTATTCTTTCGAGGAGTTTCCTTTCTTCTCCTTCGATTGTGTAAGCATGTTTGGACTGTGCCCTTACTCTATATTCAGGGATCATTTGAAGACCTTTGTTGTCCTCATCAATTCCTTGTGCGTGATCCTCTCGTCGAGAGAGAGCATCAGCTTTGCCCATTTGTGAACCGGGCTTGTTGACTAGGATATAATTGAATCGTGACAGCCATTGTGACCATCTGGCTTGTCTTCGATTAAGGTCTTGTTTAGTCATAAAATATTTGAGGTTGGCGTGATCTGTCCAAACCTCAAATTCTTCTGCCCCCTCAAGGTAATGCCGCCATTGTTCTAAGGCGAGAATTATTGCGAGCATTTCCTTATCCGCAATTGGGTAATTCCTCTGCTCGGGGGTCATGGAGGCGGAGGAAAAGGCAACTGGGTGCCACTTGTCTTCTTGTTTAATTGAAAGGACCGCCCCGGTAGCAAAGTCGGAAGCATCGGTCTCCAGTCTAAACTCACTGTTATTGTCAGGGTAAGTGAGGATAGGGGCCGTCGTAAAAGCCCTTTTTAGTGTGTCAAATGCTTCCTGTTCAGTGGGTCCCCACTGCCAGGGTTGGTCTTTCTTTGTGAGATCATTCAGAGGTCGAGATACTTTGGAGAAGTCCTGAATGAATCTCCTATAATAGTTTGCGAGTCCCAAGAAGCTCCGGACTCCTTTGACGTTTTTGGGTGTTGGCCATTCCAAGATAGCTTCCACCTTTCCTTTCTCCATTTTAATTCCCTCGGTGTTTACGACCATTCCGAGGAATTCGACTTCCTTTTGTTTAAAGAAGCACTTTTCTGGCTTTAAGAATAGATCGTGTTCTTTTAGCCTTTTAAGCACTTCTTGGACGATCTTGTCATGTTCCTTTTCGTCGTCCGTTTTGGTGAATATCATTATGTTGTCGATGTATACTATGACAACACCGTCCATATCAGCAAAGATTTCATTCATCATTTGCTGGAACGTGGCAGGAGCGTTACATTGGCCAAAGAACATTACTAGAGGTTCATAGGCTCCCGAATGAGAGACGAATGCCGCTTTCCATTCGTCCCCCTCTTTTATTCTTATATTATTGTAGCCCCATCGAAGATCTAACTTGGTGAAGAGCTTCGCCCCTTGGAGCTTATCCACTAATTGACTTATAAGTGGTAAGGGGTAGTTGTTTTTGACTGTCCACTCGTTAAGGTATCTATAATCTTGGACTAGTTGTTTCTTTCCGTCTTTCTTTGGAATGAAAAAGACGGGACTTGTTTGTGGAGAGCGCGAGGGTCTAATATACCCTTTCTTAGTTTGTTCTTCCACGAAGGACTTTAGCTCTTCCATTTCGTCCTTGCTCATTGGGAATATTTTCGCCTTTTTGGGTTGAAAGCCAGGCTTCAGCTTTATCTCATGATCCCATGGTTTTCTCAGGGGAAGTCATTCGGATTCTTTCTTGCTAAAGACTTCCAAATAATGATGGAATTCTTTAGGAACCATTTCTTCAAGGGTGGGTTCCTTTTTCTTTGGCACTTCGAGGTTTTTAATGAACTTGTGCACGGTCGAAGCGTGTTTAAGTTCTTCTTCCTCTTCTTGTGCTAAGTGTGTGCCCCTGTCCGAAAGCATGTAGCAGGATCTTGGGCATCTCGCCATCTTGACTTCTCCTTTCGACCAATCGATGGTTGGGTTGTGCTTTGCCAACCACGTATATCCGAGGATCATGTTATTTTTGCCTAGGTTGGTGACTTCCGCGACTAGGCGTTCGCGATGTCCTTGGTAATCAAGGATGATCTCTGCCTGGTGTGTAACGGCTCCGGCAGAATTCTTTGTACCATCTATGTTAAAGACGGGAATTTCTTTTTCCATCTTGTTTAGTGGTAGTTTAACTTGGTCGGCCCATTGTTTGTCGATGAAGACTCCGTTAGCTCCGCTGTCCAAGAGGGCCTTACAAGCGTGACGCTTGTTCTTGGTAGTCGGGTGTGCGATCGAGATATCCATAAGGATCTCGTATTGCACCTTGGCGTTTCGTAAGAGTACTCGTTCTGGGAAACTTTCCTCATAAATATTTTTTTTGTTTTCTTTGACCGAATTAAGCCTGCATTCCCGTGCAGCAAGCTCCTTTTGGGGAG
>JBBPKI010000426.1:0-24444 GCA_038089155.1 Nevesoporus exiguus
TAAGAGAGATGAGATCGGGTAAGTCTTCAATGTGCGCAGGCACAGAGGTAACTATGTAAGTGAAACAGAAGTCAAGATAAGACATTGAGATAGAATGGGAAAAGAGGTGTCAAGATGAAACAGAAACAGAGATGTCATAGTGGAACATATGGAGAGATGTCAAGGTAGAACATAATAGAAAAGGTCCAAAGTCAAGGTCTATAATATTGAGCGAGAACAAACCGGAGGATCAACGGAGTTGATCCAGAGTTGAGTACATATGTGTGACCGGAGGAACTAGGCCGGAGTAGGTCCGGAGTGACTGGAGTTGGACGGGATATGACAGTTAGCATGTGACTCTGTTGATTGGTTTTGGAGTCCAAAATGGAGTTTGGTTCATCTGTTAAAAAAGAAACCTGCGTGCTCAGAGTCACTTCATCCACTACCACCACTCATCACCATGTCCAGCACATCTGATATCAAGACCTGGCCCAATGTCCGCTTGGCAGAGGACAAGAATGACGACGACAACCTTTGGAGGGCGAAGGCCTCTGAGCAGAGGAGGCAGATCAAGGTCAAGAGGGAGGAGAAGGCATGGAAGAAGGCAGTGGAGGAGGCCACGAGGAAGCGGGCGGAGGAAGAGGCTGTGAAGAGAAGGGTGAGTGGTTTTCAGTGAGGTGACTTGGACTAACCGGAGCGCAGGCAGAGCAGGTGTGGGCACAGCAGGTGCAGGCAGGGCTGAGCAAGGGCAAGGAGAAGGCGAGGACGCCAACGATGCTGGAGTGCTGGAGGTGCAAGGAGCAGGGCCTGGCGTGCCAGCTGGCATCAGGTAAGTTGACAGCATGCTCGGAGTGCCGGGATGCGAAGGTGAGGTGCAAGTGGCCTGGAGAAGAGAAGGTGGAGAAGAAGCGGAAGCGGAAAACGGAGAGCCGGAGGTGGCAAAAAAGAAGGTATGAACGGAGGAAAAGGTAGAGATAGGGGGCAGCGAGCTGACCCAGCTGCTCCAGGTGGTCCGCAAGATCTGTGACCAAATTTGGCTGGGCTTCGAGCACCAGAATTGGTCGCTGGAGCAGCTGGTGGAGCTAAAGGCAATGGAGGTGTATGGCAATGATGGAGTGGAGGCGCAGATGGCAGAGGAGACGGTGGATGAGAGGGAGGTCTGGGAGGCTGCTGGGGAGACAGTGGAGTTGAGGGCAGAAGAGAAGGAAGTGGCGGACGAGCAGGAGAGAAGGGAGATGGCAGAGTTCACGAAGAAGAAGGCAGAGAAGGAGGCAGAGAAGGTGGAGGAAAGCAAAGATGATGAGGATGAGGATAGAGAGGTGTAGGTAGAAGCCGGCTGCCTTCTGTAAATAGTTAATAATTGCAATCATCCTGTGGGTCAAGCGGAGTGTGGTCCAGACTTGTCTGGATACCAGAGGTGAAACTCCTCAACAAGCTCTGAAGCATGACCTAACTCAGTGGTGAGAAGCCATGAGGTTTCTTTATTGGTTCCTTCATATCCAGACCACCGGACTAAGTACAACAACTTGCAATGATGCCATCTGCGATCTATCTTGAAGTCAAGAATCTCAAAGATCTTGAACTCTGGTTCTCCATCAACCTCGACTGGAGGTGGAGGTGGTTGAGTACGATTTGGAATAGTGTTGGGAATGGTGGGTTCCAGCTGAGAGACATGGAAGACCAGATGTACGGACTTCATGTTCTCCAGAAGCCAGAGTGTGAAGGAGAGGGAGCCTGCTTGAGCGATAATAGGGTATGGACCGAGGTTCTTTTCAGAAAGCTTTTTGGAAGGCCACATAGAGCAGAAGTACTTAGCTTTGACGAAGACCAGGTCACCGACTTTCAAGTCTGATGCTGGAGTTCATTTAGCATCAGCAGGTCCTTGGTACTGTTTTTGAGCAGTGGCTATCTCCTCACGGAGGAATTCATGGAGGGAATCGAGGTCTATGGAGTACTCTCAGGCTCGAGTGGAGGTGAGATCATGCTCCGGATGGACAGTGAAATTGGGGTGGTAACCCTTATTAGTGAAGAATGGAGACACACTGGTGGTAGCATTCGGAGTATTATTGTATGCAAACTCCGCAAGCGGCAGGAGTTCAGACCAATTGTCCTGTTGGTAGTTACAATAGATCCGGAGGTACTGTTCCAGGGTCTGGTTCATATGTTCTGTCTGACCATTGCCCTCTGGATGATATCCGGAGGTGAAGTGGAGGTGGATGTCGAGAGCCTTTTCAAGAGAGTGGAAGAAGTGGGAGACGAACTCTGAGCCTCGATCGGAGGTGATATGGGAGGGAACTCCATGCTTAGAAAAGACATGGAGAAGGAAGAGTTTGGCTAACTCTGGAGATGATACCTTATTGTCTGTAGGGATAAAAATGCATTGTTTGGACAGACAGTCCACGATGACAAGAATGGCAGTATGTCCAGAGAAAGCAGGGAGTTGCTTGATGAAGTCCATGGAAATAGAATTCCAAGGCTTTTCGGGGATGGGGAGCTGTTTAAGGAGGCCATAGGGTTTATGACGAGGGACCTTGGCACGAGCACAGGATGTACAAAAGGAGACATACTCTTTGACAAAGGTCCAGATGCCTGGCCAGGTGTATTCTCAACGGATGAGCTCTAATGTCTGGTTCTGTCCAAAATGTCCAGAGAGTGGATGATCGTGCTTATACCAGAGGACCCAGAGGTGGAGGTCATCAGCGTTGGGGACAAAGATACAATTGTTGAGACACAAGAAACCTTCTGGGTCAATGGTCCAGCGGGGATTGGACTCTTCAGAGTTGGACAAGTAGACGGATACGATAGGATCGGAAGGGAGAGCTGAGAGGATGTCATTGTGAAGTGTCTCGATGTCGAACAAGGAGGCAGCTCGGAGTACCGGAGTTGCAAGGTATGTGGCCCGGAGTGATGCGATGAGCTGTTCCTGTGTAAAGACAGGACAGAAATTATGTGGATTGATGTGGGCATAGTCTCTATCCCCCTCTTTGGGGTAGATGTCCCAGCATCTAGTCAGGGCATCGGGCTTGGCACCTAAGTGTCTGGGATGGAAATGGACGACCATATTGAACTGGGAGAGGAACTCCAACCACTGGGCTTGATGGTGGGTCAGGAGTTTTGTGGTGGAAAAGTATTCCAAGTTCTTGTGGTCAGTCATGACATCAACCGGAGTACCTGAACCTTCAAGGTAATGCTGCCAAGTCCGGAAGGACTCATGGATGGCAAGCAATTTCTTATCATGGGTGTTGTAGTTGAGCTCCAGAGCAGAGAGAGTCCAGGAGTAGAAGGCAACAGGCCGGAGTTCCTCGTCTGGACATTGGAGCGAGAGGATGCCAGTGATCATGTAATTGGAGGTGTCAGTCTCAATGATTAGCAGAGCATCAGGTACCCAGTGAGTAAGGATAGGAGTGGAGGTAAACACTTCCTTAAGACGCCGAAAGGCAGAGCGACAAGCGTTGTTGAAGTCCCATGGAAAGCCCTTACAAGTAAGGTGGGTCAAGGGAATAATGAGACTGGAGTAATCATGGATAAAACGGCGATAGAAATTAGTGAATTTGAGGAATGACTGAATATCTCGAACCTTCTGGGGCTCAGGCCAGTCAAGAATGGCTTTGACTTTCTCAGGGGACATGGTAAGTCCAAAGGGCGAGAGGCAGTATCTGAGGTACTTGGTAGAGTCAGTATGGAATTCGCATTTATCTGGTTTGGCATAGAGGCCATGTTTCTGGAGTCGTCGGAGGACTTCTCAGACATACTCCCTATGGGAAGCCTTGTCAGTGGAGAATATAAGAATATCATCCAGGTATGTATATGATCACGAAGACATCAAGGAGATCAGCAAAGATAGAATTGACAAATCGCTGGAAGGCTGCTGGAGAGTTGGTCAGTTCGAAGGGCATAACAAGCCATTCATAGGAACCATAGTGAGTCCAGAATGAAGTCTTCCATTTATTGCCCTCAGCAATGCGGACCAGATGGTACGCATGCCAGAGGTCGATTTTGGTATAGATCTTCGCTCGGGCCAGAGCATCAAGGAGGTCGGAGATATGAGGAAGGGGGTAGCGGTCTTTCTTCGTGATCTTGTTCAGTCCTCAGAAGTCGACGCAAAGGCGGAGCAAACCATCCTTCTTGCGGACAAAGAGGGCCAAAGTGGTGTGAGTGGAGGAAGATGGGTGGATGAAATCCATGGAGAGATGTTCATCGAGGAATGTCCAGAGGGACTCCAGCTTGGAGGATGAGAGGGAATAAGTGACACCAATGGGAGGAGAAGCTCCTTCTTCCAAGTCGATCTTTAAATCAAACTCATGATGTGGAGCAAGGGTGTCAGCCTTGCTCTTGCTGAACACATCTGCAAAGTCATGATACTCCAGAGGGACACTGGAGAGATCAGCTGGATCGGGGGCAGTGGATGCGGCACAGAGGTCACTTTCCTTAGAGCGGAGTTGCAGACTAAACTGCACAGAGCCCTCAAGACAACAAGCAAGTGCGAAAGCCAGAGCACTGATTAGTGTGATCAGTGGAGCCTTGCACTCGGAGAAACAGGGTAGATTGGTGGAGGTGGAGTCAGCCAGAGGCAGGGGAACCGGAGCTGGAGTAGGCAAAACCAGAGTAGCTGGAGGCTGTGGAGATGAGCTCATAGGTGCTGGAATGGGCTGTTCTGGTGTCTGGAACAAGATACTGCTCGAAACCCAGTCAATCAATGGATTGTAGCGGGCAAGCCAGTTGTGTCCCAGGACAATGGAGCAGGATCCATCTAGTGGAGTGACATAAAATGTCATCGGAGTGATATCACCAGTTTTGAAACGAACAGAGAGGTTGACAGCTTGGGAAAGGATAGAATTGGAGGTTCCATCAAACAACCGGAGTTGTATCAGAGGAACGGAGTAGGTTGAAAGAGCATGTTTATTCATGAAAGCGGAGTCTACATATATAGCACGAGGGACAAGTGATCGAGAGCAAGATTCATTATATAGATTCTCTGCAAACATCACATGGTCAACGTCATTCAGCTGCATGAAGGAGGCTGCTGCACCGCTATCCTTTAAGAAAATCTGTACAACAGCTAGCCATTTTTGGCTATCCTCCTGACCAGAGAACCCAGGGGTAGAGTACAGCTCCTTTGGGGCATCGGATATAATGACATGATGATCTCTAAACCCCAAAGAGAGCACATCTTTAAGACCAGAGATTGCAGTGGTGACATTGTTGATCTCAATGCGTCATGTTCGGTTATCCTCCTCCTTGGCCACCATTGTAGCTGCTAAGGCAGAAATATGACTTCGCTTGCCAGTGCTTGTGCTCACACAAGTAGATGTAATCGCAGAATGTGGATGAGAGCTAGAGACAAGGCCAGATGGAGAACCAGTCTCTTTGGGTCCTTCAGATGTTGTATGTGAATGCTTGTTGGATCTCTGGCTAGCTGACTTGATGATATTGGACAAAGTAGAGCTGGGCATGGATGGAATCAAAAGGGAGCCGTTGGTGGCATTGCTAGTCCCGTTGTGTTGAGCCTCATTATAGGATGATGATGCACTGACCAGACCAGTGGAACCCCGAAAAACTCCATTGCCATCTGCTCCACCATCTGGGATAATATCTTTCATGAGGTCATAGAACCCCCAGCCTTTGTTGTGATATGGCTTTATCTTTTCATTGCCCTGGTGCAAATGAACTACTTGATCATACATGATAGATCAGAACACATACCTTACGAGCGACCCAGTCATCAAATACTTGTGCTGATGCTTGATCAGAAATCTTGGCTCCATAAACATTGTTGTAGTGAACACCTGAGACCTTGGTCCAAGACTTAATTGTGTTGTAGATCGATTTCATCTGTACCCAGAGGGATAGCTAGTTAGTTTTATGTCATGTCATATGAGCTGGTGATCATACTTGACCGAACTTGGATCACACAGTCTTGCCGCTCTTCAGCTTGCCAGATGTTGGCAACCTAAACCTGCGAAGGCTTCGGTCACTACTAATCAGGCTTGCTGAGAGGTCAAGAGGAAGTTCAGGGAGAATCAACCAGGACTTGACTGAAGTCCGGTCATTGATGTATTCAGGTTTATATACTACAGGGTACTCTAGGGCAGGTGTGTGAAGACTTACTAAGGTAATGACATCACTGTGGAGCGGAATTAGAGATAAGAGCCTAGAGCAATGGTAATTAAAGAAGCATGGAGATAAGGGTCTAGAACGAATGTGAATGAAGTGAAAGGGTTTGACCTAGACTTGGTCAGGTGACATGTCCCACGGTCACATGATAGTGGTCATGTGACTTGATAAGATAAGATAAGGGATGAAATTGTAACATTACCCCCCTCCTATGAATCGCATTCCAGGCGATTGAAGGGAACCTGGGAGGGTTCTGTCACGTTGACATAAGAAGAAAATAACGAATCAAAGTCAGTTTGGACCATTCTGAGCTTCCGGGGTGCTGCCGGGTTGGAAAGGTAAAAGTCCTTTATTGCCTCTTTGGCATTAGAGAGGTGGCTCTGAGGTTCCCACGTGCGGTCTTCCTCGTCATAGCCCTTCCAGTGTACTAAGAACTCCAAAGCTTGTCCTTTGAGGCGTGAATTAACTATGTAGTCCACCTCAAACTCTGGTAGTCCTTCTTGTGTGCCCACTATGAGTCCCGGGGCAACTACGGGTTGATTTTCAAGACGTTCCTTATAGGGTTTAACTCTTGAAACGTTTACTGTAGGATGAATTCGCAGGGTAGAGGGTAATTTGAGTGTGATGGCATTTGGTCCTGCGAATGAGAGGATTTCATAAGGGCCGATCCATCACTCTGTGAGCTTCTTCGAGGCCCGATTCAGCTTAATGTTCTCAGTTGATAGCCAGACTTTGTCTCCGACTACCATTTTTGGAACCTTGGTGCGGTGTTTATCCGCTTGCCTTTTCATTGTTTGTTGAGCTTTTTCAAGCGATGCTTTAGCTTGCTCAAGCGTTTTGGAGAAGTCTTGTGCAAATGCCGAAGACGACTCGTTCTTGGTAATGATGGGTTCAATTCCCATCCTTGGTTCATAGGTTTTAGTGACCTTGAACAGCGTTTTTTTGGTGGAAGAGTGTTGGCAATTGTTATAAGAGAATTGTGCCAGAGGGAGCCACTCTGCCCATTTTTCTTGTTTTTCGGCTGTGAACAGCCTAAGATATTGTTGAAGGTCTCAGTTGACCCTTTCTGTCTGTCCATCTGTTTGAGGATGGAATGCTGTCGACATGTTAAGGTCTATCTTTAGCATTTTGCCAAGATCCTTCATTACTTGGGAAGCAAATTGGAGTCCTCTATCTGATATAATGGACCTTGGGAGACCATGATGCTTCCAAACATGGTCTCTATATAGTCTTGCTGTACCAAGAGCTGTGATTGTTTTATTGGTGGGGATAAATTCCACCTCTTTTGAAAATCGGTCTACTACGACCAATACAGAGTCGTAGGTGTTGGACAAGGGGAGGTCGGTGATAAAGTCCACGGATATGTCTTTCCATGGACCTTCTGGGATAGAGTTGGGAATTAATTCCCCTTTAGGTGCCTTATTTTCTGGCTTCATTTGTGCGCATCTATCGCACCTTGAACAATAATCTTTTACTTGGGCTCGAAGGCCATTCCATTGAAAGTACCGTTCTATTATTTGCCAGGTCTTTTCGGCACTACCATGTCCGGCGATTGGGGAATCATGGTAGAGGGTAATGATGTCTTGGTGTAAGATTTCCTTATTTGGGACGAAGATTCTGTCACCAAGATACAGAATTCCATCTTTAATAAGAAGGTTGGGTTTGTTGTTACCCTTCCATTCTTCTTGTGCTTCCACTATTCTTTCGAGGAGTTTCCTCTCTTCTCCTTCAATCATGTAAGCATATTTTGATTGGGCCCTTACTCTGTATTCAGGGATCATTTGAAGACCTTTGTTGTCTTCGTCAATTCCTTGTGCGTGATCCTCTCGTCGAGAGAGAGCATCGGCTTTGCCCATTTGTGAACTGGGCTTATTGACTATGATATAATTAAACCTGGACAGCCATTGCGACCATTGGGCTTGTCTTTGGTTTAGGTCTTGTTTAGTCATAAAGTATTTGAGGTTGGCATGATCTGTCCAAACCTCGAATTCTTCTGCCCCCTCAAGGTAATGCCGCCATTATTCAAGAGCGAGTATTATGGCTAGCATTTCCTTATCCGCTATTGGGTAGTTCCTCTGCTCGGGGGTCATGAAGGCAGAGGAGAAGGCGACTGGATGCCACCTGTCTTGTTGTTTGATCGATAGGACCGCGCCAGTCGCGAAGTCCAAAGCATCGGTTTCTAAGCGGAACTCGCTATTGTTATCAGGATAAGCGAGTATGGGCACTGTCGTAAAGGCTTCTTTGAGCTGATCAAAGGCTCCTTGTTCCTGGGGTCTCCACTGCCAGGGTTGATCCTTCTTGGTAAGATCATTAAGGGGTCTTGAGACTTTTGAAAAGTCTTGAATAAATCTGCGGTAGTAATTTGCGAGCCCCAAGAAGCTGCGCACTCCTTTGACGTTTTTGGGTGTAGGCCATTCGAAGATGGCTTCCACCTTTCCTTTTTCCATCTTTATTCCTTCGGTGTTAACTACCATTCTGAGGAATTCGACTTCTTTTTGCTTAAAAAAGCATTTCTCAGGTTTCAAGAATAAGTCGTGCTTCTTGAGCCTTTTGAGAACTTCTTGGATGATTTTATCGTGTTCTGCTTCATCGTCCGTTTTTGTGAATATCATTATGTCGTCTATGTAGACTATGACGACACCATCCATGTCAGCAAAGATTTCGTTCATCATTTGCTGGAACGTAGCGGGAGCATTGCATTGGCCAAAGAACATTACTAAAGGTTCATAGGCTCCTGAGTGAGAGACGAACGCCGCTTTCCATTCATCTCCTTCTTTTATCCTTATATTGTTGTAGCCCCATTGAAGGTCTAACTTGGTGAAGAGCTTCGCCCCTTGGAGCTTATCCACTAGTTGACTTATAAGTGGTAAGGGGTAATTGTTTTTGACTGTCCATTCATTGAGGTATCGATAATCTCGGACTAGTCGTTTCTTTCCGTCTTTCTTTGGAATGAAAAAGACGGGGCTTGTTTGTGGAGAGCATGAGGGTCTAATATACCCTTTCTTGGTTTGTTCTTCCATGAAGGACTTTAGCTCTTCCATTTCATCCTTACTCATGGGGAATATTTTCGCCCTTTTTGGATGAAAGCCAGGCTTCAGCTTTATTTCGTGATCCCAGGGTTTTCTTAACAGTAGTCGTTCTGACTCCTTTTTACTGAAAACATCTAAGAAGTGATGGTATTCTTGGGGAACCATTTCTTTGAGGGAAGGTTCCTTTTTCTTTGGCACTTCGAGATTCTTGATGAACCTATGCATGGTCGAGGCATGCTTGAGTTCTTCTTCTTCTTCTTTTGCCAGGTTTGTCCCTCGGTCTGTCAATATGTAACAGGACCTTGGACACTTTGTCATTTTCACTTCTCCTTTCGTCCAGTCTATGGTTGGATTATGCTTTGCCAACCATGTATATCCCAGGATCATATTATTTTTGCCTAGGTTAGTGACTTCTGCGACTAGGCGTTCGCGATGTCCTTCATAGTCGAGGATTATTTCTGCTTTGTGTGTAGCACTTCCTGTAGAATTCTTGGTTCCATCGACGTTGAAGACTGGAATTTCCCTTTCTAGCTTTTCTAGTGGGAGTTTAACTTGTTTAGCCCATTCTTGGTCTATGAAGACTCCGTTTGCACCACTGTCCAAGAGGGCTTTACAAGCGTGTCGCTTGTTCTTGGTGGTGGAATGTGCAATTGATATGTCCATAAGGATTTCGTGTTGCACCTTGGTATTTCGTAGGAGGATTTGTTCTGGGAAACTATCCTCATAAATATTTTTTTCTTTTTCTTTGACTGAATTAAGCCTGCATTCCCGTGCAGCAAGCTCCTTTGAAGCACCTTCAGTGGCAAGCACTATATCACAGTTGCTTCTTGGAGACCCAGTCTCGGTTGTGGGTAAGTGTACTCTATAAATAGGACTAGTCGGTTTGGAGTCTGAGGAATAGCATGTGGAACTGTCTGAGTCTTCATCAAAATCTTGTCCATATTGTACATAAGGAGATAGAAAGGAGAAACCATTTTTTGTGTTTAATGTCGGCTTCTGAGGTCCCAGATCCCTCAGTTGCCGTAACCTTTTCCCTGTTTCTTCATCTCCGTGTCGTGGAGATCGAAGAAATAAGCCTTCATGGCTTCATAGTCCATCCCTTTTATAGCCCTTTCTCCCTTGGGCTCTTCCTTCTTGTCCTCTCCTTTCTTTTCTTCTTCTTGTGTGACTGCTCAGACTCGTGGCGGTCGAGAAGCTTCTGTCGCCCTTTTGCGACAATTTACTTTGTGTCCTCCATCTAGGAATTTGCACTCTGTGCATTCTTTCTTTGGTTTCGGACAGTTTCAGGTGACGTGTCCATCTCCTGTGCAATTATAACACTTGGAGTTCTTTTGGCGGAGGGCCCCTATGTCCATTGGCTGTCCTCGCCCTCCATATGTTCGAGCTTGTCCTTCTTGATAGGATATCCTTGAAGTGTCTTTTCCTCTCATTTTAAAGGATTCCATGCTGGATCCCTTTTTGAGAAGAACTTCTATGTAATCTTGGATGCAGTTCTTTCTTTGATCGTTGTAATAGATCTGCTCCATGATGGCGGCATCTACTGCTCCTTCTAGTAGTCTGACACCATTTGGATCTTCTTCCGCTGGGTTTCCCTTTGTGTCGTAGTAATGTCCTAGCCACCTGGTTAGGAAATCTTGTATTGTTTCGTTTTTGTACTGCCGACATCTGTCCAGCTTCATGCGTGCTTCATCGATTTTGTTAATGGACTTGAATCTTTGGTCCATGACATCCCAAAGTGTCTCAAGTGTGGGCCAGATTGCGTCTCCTTCAATGAATCAGGTAAGATATTGTTGAGCCCATTGTTCGGCTCCGTGTGTGTCCTTCTCTCCATCTTTTGGTCCCACCCTTGTTAGGATGGCCACTATCTTGTCTTTGTTCGTTACAAAGGTTTCAAGGTTTCCATCTATGTACAACCTTGTTTGTAATTTCCAGCTGTCATACTTTATTTTACTCCTGTCATATCTCCCGGGCTCTGGTACCAATTCTACTTTCTTTGTAATTTTCACCTCGGTATTTCTCATCTCCTTTACTCCACTTGCTCTTTGGAGGGTTTTTAATTGTTCTTTCAGATTGTTAATCTGTTCGACGAGTTCTTGGATGTGTTCCACCATGGCCATTGGTGCGGGAGCAGGTTTGACTGGAGCTCAGGAGATCTGGTCTGGGGAGGATGGCTGGTCTCCTAGCGGGTTCTCGGATGAGTCGTCAGTTTCTGAGTCAACAAGCGGGAGCGGGTTCCTGTAAGGGTGCCGCGATGTAGTGTTCTTCTTCTGGAACTGGGATTACTTCCGGTTCAGGGGTAGGAGAGAGAGATGGGGTGTGTAAATTCTGTAAAGCAAGTAATCCTTGCCTCAGTTCTTCAAGAAGACCTATTTCTTGTCGTTGGCGAGATGCGGGGTCCTCGTAAAGTTGGACCAAAAGTACCTATCTTCTGAAGCGAGCCGCTTCTTCTGGGGTGACTTGGAAGAAGAGGAGTAGGTCTTCGTCGAAATCTAGGTTGTTTCGAACAACGTCTAGGAAGTAAGGAAGGAGGTCTTCTCACTCAAAAAGGCTTTGTCGTGGGAGTGGATTGGGTACTCCAAAATGTGGGTTTGGTGGCTGGTAATGTAGCCAACCTTCTTGATCTTCTCTGGCAGGGAAGGGCGAATATTCCGAGTCCGACTCTTCTTCTTCCTCAGGGGTAGGAGTTCTTGGTGTCCTGAAGTGATGCCCTCCTTGAGCGTCGTAATACTCGTCATTTGGGTCAAAGGACACTTGTCGGTGGTATTCGTAGTTAGGACCGACTTGCGTTTCCTCGGAGAGGCAAGCCTCGATCTCCTCAGACTTAGTAGGATCTCTTGGGAACATTCGTAGAAAGGGGATAAAGAAGTGTGGACCGTTGTCAACACCAACTTCTACTCAATCGGGACAATAGCCTCTGCGACTCGAGTCTTCGAAATTCGTAGGTAATTCTGGTCGTCGGGCACAAGACCGCTCTTTCAACGATGACCGAATGCGTATAGACTATTCTTATAAAGTGGCCTCACGTGGACCTGAGCCTAAGCTCCTTCGAAGTGAAACATACGGAGGCGGTGTTTAAACCAATTAAGTCCTCTCGAGGACACCCCTTGACGACTGCTTAAGGCTAAGTCGACCTTCACCAGCATATAGCCGGGGTATACGCAAAAGGAAAAGAGCACAAGTGCGTGCGAAGGTGAATGGTGGGTAGCTAAGTAGAGATCCCTTTGCCCCTAGGGTCCAGGGTTGTCGCGAACGACGACGGAGGAATGAGGTAGTAGTGAGGGAAGGTGAGTAGTCAAGTCCTAATGTTGGCAACCTAGACCTGCGAAGGCTTCGGTCACTACTAACTAGACTTGCTTTGAATCAAGAGGATGTTCTAGGGGAATCAACCAGGACTTGACTGAAGTCCGGTTGACGATGTATTCAGGTTTATATACTACAAGGTACTCTAGGGCAGGCGTGTGAAGACTTACTAAGGTAATGACATCATTGTGGAGCGGAATTAGAGATAAGGGCCTAGAGCAATGGTAATTAAAGAAGTGTGGAGATAAGGGTCTAGAACGAGTGTGAATGAAGTGAAAGGGTTTGACCTAGACGTGGTCAGGTGACATGTCCCACGGTCACGTGATAGTGGTCATGTGACTTGATGAGATAAGATAAGATGAGAAATCGTAACACTAGGTGAAGCCTTTGATGAATTGATGATAGAAGTTTAAAAAGCCAAGGAAGGCTCTGACTTCCTTTTGTGTGGTAGGTTCAGGCCAGTTGGTGATCACCTTTACTTTGAGTGGATCCATTTTAATGACCCCTTCAGATACTATGAGCCCCAAATATTTGGTCTCCAGAGCTTCAAATTCACATTTTTTGAGTTTAAGGGACAACTTATGATTGCGAAGGATTTGTAGTACTTGGCAGACAATCTCCCGGTGTTTTTGGAGAGTCTTTGTGAAGATCATAATGTCATCCATGTATACCACTACTCTCCCTTTGTTGATTAAATCTCAAAAGATATAATTCATCATGGTTTGGAATGTTGCAGGAGAGTTGGTTAACCCAAAAAACATTACTAGAGGCTCAAAGAGTCTGCGATTGGTTTGGAACATAGCCTTCCATTCGTCACCATCCTTCATTCAGATGTTATTGTATTCCCACCGAACATCTAGTTTGGTAAAGTATTTCGCCCCTTTTAATTTATCAACAAGTTCATTGATTAAGGAGAGGGGATAGCAATTTTTTACTGTAATATCATTTAATTTCCAGTAATCTTGGATGGGATGTAAGTGTCCATCCTTCTTCTTAACAAAGAAAAAGGCAGAAGTGAATGGTGATTTGAAAGGGCATATATGGCCAGACTTAAGATTTTCCTCAAGGAATGCATCTAACTCCTTTTGCTCTGCCAGGGTTAGATTGTATGTTTTGCAATCAATGGTATGATCACCTGGCAGAAGTTCAATGGCATGATCCCAGGGTTGGGAAGGCAGTAATTCATCAAAACTTAGCGAAAACATTCCTATAAGTGTGATAGGATTCAGGGATGATTTCTTCAAAAGATTTTTTTGTCTTTTTTATATTGGCCACTGCTGCCACATTGGTAGATACATTCCTTAAGTAAGTGGGTACATCCAGTTTAAAAAGATGATCCCCTTCATTTATCTCTTCCTCATCCTCCTCTTGGATTGGTGGATGGGGGACATTGTTGGCAATTACCATGTCTCCCATCTTCCAATTTATGAGTGGATTGTATTGTTGAAGCCAGTCATAGCCTAGGTATATCAGATGGGAACTTATGTGGGTTACTGCCAATGTAAGTAATTGTTTCTGGTTGGTGATGACAATAGGTAACACTATGAACTTGGTTATCTGCCCACTAGTGTTGGTAGTTCCATCCACATTGTAGACCAGCATTGGTCGTGGAAGAGTATGAGTGGAAATGTCATTTTTGTTGATGAATTCTTTGTTGATCACAGAGCCTGTACATCTGGAGTCAATTAAAATGTTTGTATGAATGACTTATCAATCCAGTAATGTTATTTGTACAGGGCATTTGAGTGATGACTTGGTGGACCAATCACTTTGTTTGACATATTTGGGTCTGTGTTGTAGTTCCCTCAATATGAAGTGAGCATTTTCATTCATCATTAACTGGAGTTCATGCAGTAGTTTGGGTGTCATCTCTACTTGTCTGCTCTCATGAACAAACGTTTGCAGGTGGGAGAGCCCTACTGCATCTTCTGCATTGTCGACTACCACTTTGATCCAGCAGATAGTCCAAGGATCTGTGGTGTTTAACCATGATTGTTTCTTTGCCTTTTTATCAGTGAAATCAGGAGGCGAGTGTGCAATAACCATCTTTGGCTCAGGTTTCTTTTTCTTTTTTAGGATTGTTGGCAGACATTTATGAACATAAATTGGTATGTCTGCTGCTGATCCTTGTTCTCTTTTGTCGTTGTCTGTTTCCTGTACTTCTAACACAGAAAATTGATTTTGTACATAAGAAACATTTTGAGTAGTAGAGCAATGACTATCTACTACTCCTTTCCAAAACCTGAGTTCTTTATGACACAGTGCATCATCTCTTCAAATCCCTTCTCATCTTCCCATTCTACGTCCCTTCCCATGAATTGGACTTTCTAAGTTTGGGGGTGGCATTGCCAATGAGGTGGATGTGTGGCACAAGGCTATGGGTCTCCACAGAAATAATATTTCCCAGCAGTGTGGGCTGTGTCTAGGTCTATTGGTTGATCTGCTCCAGGGTAGACCCCAGGAGAATGAGTGGGCACTTTGGGAGGGGGAACAGATGAAGTCCCAGCCACTGGTGCAGATGGTGCAGTGGGGGGACAAGGACGATAAGGCGGTTGTGCAGGCATAGATTTCTTTTAATACTCCATCGGCCTCCTTGAGGGCTTGTTGTCAGAGGCTAAGTTTTTCTGACATGAGGAGAGAGGAGCATCCATGCTCTACATACTCTACTATGTCATTATGGACTGCCTTGCATACTTGATTGCAAAGGATGCGACCCATATGGTACTCATTGTACTCTGCCTCTAGCATGAGGTGCCAGAACTGAATGAAGAAATCTTGGACAGTTTAATCCCATCTTTGGCAGAGGCAGAAGAGCTCTTTTTCAGCATCCTTGTGAAGGGTTTTCGGCTGGAAATTTGCCTTTGCTTCATCTACAAACCCATTCCAAGTCAACTTGTTGACTCTTCCCTGCTCCACAAATAAGTCTGCAAATTGCCCTGCTGTGTCTGTCTTTATGTATGACAATGCTATCATGATCTTTACCCTCTCTGGGGGCTCAGCCTCAAACCCAGCCAGGTAAAGTTCAAGAGTCCTCCACCAGGTAATAAATTTCTTCTTGTCACCATTGTAGTTCTCCAGTTTAGCTGTGAAGGATTTGCCAATCTTGCTGCTCATTGGTGCAGATGAGGTCAGTGCAGGTGGTATAGTTGGTGGGAGATGAACCCGGGGAACAATGGGTTTAGGAGAGGCAACAAAGAGTCCAAAAGTGGATGAGGGTTTTCATTGTGGTGAGAACATGGTCGGTTGAGGTGGGGGTTCATGGCTGGTCAAAGTTCCCTTGACTTGGGCAGCACATAGCCAGAGGGTGTGTATTGTCAGAGATGTGCTTCAAAGGGATCCTCTCCTTCAGTAGTGTCTGGGAGAGGTCATTGGACAGGTGAAATGGAAGGCAATCAATGTCCAGGAGGTGGATTCATTGGTGAGCCAGATTGAGGAGTGTCTTCTGGGACCAGGGGAAGAGGTTCCTGGATTTCTGTGTAGATGGAAGCTGCCATCCCTTCTAGTATTGGACTTATTGGAAGGGGGAAGGAAGAGGGCCCTGGAATAGACATTGTGGATAGATGTCTCCAAAGTGGAGGACAAGTGTATGGATGAAAGGGTGGAGAAGACAGTTTTTTTAATGCTAGAAAGTATCTCTCATTACACACTGAGTAGCATGCTGGTGTTTAAACCACTCAGAGAGAAGGGAATGGGGATAAAGAAATGCAAACAATGGTCAATTACAGGATGATTGCCAGCAAACACCTCTTAAAAGGTGGATGTCATGATGTTAGTAGGGTGATCATGTGAACCCCCAGTGATCAATCTGGCCACTGCTCAGTGACAGTTGATATCGAGCACTGCCAAACTTGCCCTAGTGCACTATGGGAGGAGCAATGTTATCCTTATTTATAATGGCAGACAACTGTATATGCAGCAGTGGGGTGGGTTGCATTCCAGTCAACGATGAGGTTTGTTAATAAACCATCACACCTTAACCCTGGTGGCCAGGTATAAAGCTAGTGGGAGAGGTGAGGGCAGAGGTGATGAAGTCATGACAATGAGTGATATTGGTATTGAAATGGAGGGAATGGATGAAGCACTCTCTGCAGTGACCTTCACCTTTGAACCAGATGATGCACTGTGGCTTATCAAGAATAAACTGCCTATAGCAGTCGTTCACCCTGAAGGTTATTACCATGACAAGCACCCTATCATGAGGGCTGTCTGGAGTTGGTTAGGAGTAGGAGCAAGGGGTGTGGAACAAGGAAGATGGATGTGAGAGGCAGTCAAGAGGACCTAGTGGAAACAGACCTTTCAAGATGGTTGAGAATTCCATCTTCCTCACCTCTACTCTGTAACAAGCGATGATGAAGTTGATGAGTGGGTTGAAGTTGAATTGGGTTCTGCGTTTGACAAAGATTTGAACACAGGCAAGGATGGAGAAGAAGAGGATATGGATGGCGTGAAAGAAGTCCAGTATTGACAGTGGGTGTAGCAGTTCAGTGGAAGGAAGTAGTCTTGGAATTATGTTATGATATTCACACTTGAGCGATTCCAGGGAACCACTAATGAGAGGAAATGAGTAACAATTCCAAGACTGGAGGGCCAGTCAACTAGATACATGGGTTTATATAGTGTCTAACTATCTGGTGGCTATGCATTTAGCAGTGTGATGATGTCATGTGATAGAACATGATGGAATGTAATAGAACTTGTGAATATGTGAAAGAGTATTTGAGAATTGTCTGTGATATGGTGAAGAGAAATATGAAAGTTTTAACAAGTTTGTTCACAGCTTCTCAATGCTGATGGGCAAGATACCAAATAGGGTCAAGGAAGCTCAGTGTTACTGGCATGGTTGCGATATGGTGCAACCACCTGATAAATCAGGGACAGTGGGAGCAAAGAGATGGTAAGATAGGAAACAAGTCTGAATAGACTCAACACATCATCCAAATCGTGTCTGCTTGATCATAGACAACACTTCATTTGTGTCAACATATGACCTGGGCTGGTCTTGGAGGTGGCAGGAATATGTATAGTGTATAGTAACGCCCAAGGGTGGGACACAAAGAATAGATGGAGTTGTGCTTGGGAACATCATTAGCCAAAAGGGAAAAAAATGACAATGCAGGATTTTTACAACTTACAACAATGGAAATGAAGGCTATATCAAAAAGCGAATGGTGGGCTCCTGGCCAGTTGAACTATGGTGGATAGGCATTGTAAATTGACCTTGAGTACCTCAAAGCTATAAGGAGACACATGAACAAGAGAGTGCAGGTATCATTGAAAGGGGACTCACATGATGCCAATCAGGGTCCATATGTTCCAGAGTTGGCCACTGTGTTCCACATCAGACACCCGCCATGGCCTACAGTGAGAGACACTAAGAGGAGCAGACGACAGAATGGGACCACACTCTGTAGGGACTATTGGGTATGAGTACAAGATGCAACTACCATCTACAGGATGCATCCACACTATATATATGATGGTAGTGTGCCAATAGAGTGGTATGTGTGCTGGGACGTTATACTGGGAGAGTAATAAGGTTCAGCACCCCCAAGGTGAAAGGTAAATCTATTATTGTGATAGAAGTGGTGTCTTATACAGCATACTGAACACCATGGCCTGTGGACATGGGTGCGAAATTCCAGTGCACAAGTAAAATGCATCTGTATACCCAAGAAACTACACACCATTTATGCAAAGTCACTGGTACATGTGTAAACAGACATCTGCACTAATTGGTTTGGAAAAACAACCTCTACAAACAGCTTTTGGAGACAGAAGCAGTTCTGAAGGCAGGAGGAGATCAGCATGTCAGTGAAAAGAGTGTTCAATGCTTGCTTACATTCACAATAAAAATTGATGCATGCCTCATAGACTAGAAATATTTCTGCCCTGGGAAAAGCAGCATTGTAGACATTCGTAGTACTTATTTGGACACTGTGATATTGATATCAGCACTTCCCAAGAGATTCAAATGCTTTTCTTCTGAAACAAGACAACATTGTGGAAACCCACCATACAGCATGACTGGTGTCTCACTCTTGGAGATAAGACTGGCAACCAATTCATATGTTGTCCTGCCAGATTTGGGCCTAACCCCAATTATGCTTAGTGCAGACAGAATGACCTCTGAGGCTTGAGGTTCCAAAAATGGATGCAAGGAAGCACCTCATGTTGCCAGTGAACTCATGTTGCTGGTGCAGCTATCAATGGTACCCTTGTGTATGTGGTCGACACTCTGAAACTTTGACAGCCTCACACTCTGCCAGCAATTTAGCTACTGAGTTGACCACCCAGGACATCCTGAACAACATCCCGCAGCAAGCAATTGAGGTCCCTGGGTCTCTGGACCAATGTCGTGTTTGTAGATTCTGTATACTGTGTGTTGGTTATGTCAGTTGCTATCGCTATCTGTTTGCTCATGGTTGCTGACAATCTTTCTAGGCAGATGTCGGAAAGTCTTCTTTAATCAACTGTGTATTTAAGATAAGAGAGGCAGTAAGCCAACATATTCCTTCGTGGTCCCTTGTTGCAAGATAGCTAACCTTGACTCAGAAGGTGTCCAAGTATGCACCAGGCAAGGCATCTATCAACCAAGAGTTTGTTTCTGACGAAATCAAATACTTTGTTATGTTTTACATGATTCAAAAGGATTCAAACCAGGTGATAACACCAATTTTGGGATCACGGCTTGGTTCCTCCAGGAGCACCATTGTAAGGAGTTCCTGAGAGATTAGCTTCATGCAATATGGTAGGTCACCCTCTTACAATGTACCATTCCAAACTGATCATTTCTAGGCTCTGTACAGAGACACCATGACCCAGTGGGCAAGTGTTGGAGGAAGGAGATACAAGGTTCCTGGCTCTGGCCCATAAGTACAAAAGTTAGTTTACTTTTTTTGGCTTGTATAGAGCAGACACTTGATAACCTTTTTGGATCCATGCCTTAGCTCCTGTAATTGTTGTCTTTACCAAGTATAATCTGCTGGTATGGTGGAAGAGACTCGAAGAAGAGGGAGAGGACGAAGATGTGGATGAAGAGACACTGTAGAAAGAGCCAAACAAATGCTTGCAATGCATTCACAGTCTGCAAGCAGGTATTCCAAGAAATCTACCACCATGCTCTGAATCCCTACACCACCCTATGTCTGCATTTCCGGTAGGAGGTTTTTACTTGAGTTTGGATCATTGTTAATGCAAATCAGTCTCCCAGGGCTATGAAGAATCCATTGCGGCCCTAATTGACAAGACTTGTAAGCATCTGCATGAGCAGCTCAGAGGTGATGCATGGGTAACATGGACAATCACCCAGTGAGCCAGTCTTTTGGTGAAAATAGAAGCATGCATAGAGTGGGTGCCTCATCCTTGACATTCAGAAGTTTACTATTATGCTCATGTGTTCCTGTTTGGAGTGTTGAGGCTTACCCTGGGCACAAACCCATCAGGAAGGGTTGGAAGATTGGACCTTTAGCATCTGGGTGTATTGTTGTTTGTAATGTCCTTTCATGCATTTGCAGCTGCCTGTAGCTTCTGGTGCCACCAGTTCCTCATCTCACACATAGGCCTGCTGATCTGCCTTGTTGATGTGCAGAAGCCTCCAGTATCATGTGAGACCCCCATAATGGTTTTAAGTGGGTCTTAATGGACTATGATAACAGCTATGAGCAGTACCAGCTTTGACATACTCCTCTTTTCAGCTATGTAGTCCATATATAGACAGGGGATATAAATATCACTGGTTCAACCTCTCTGGTGTGGTATCATCCCCAGATACCACAGGTCACATCTGAGGGTAGGACAAAATACTTGAAGGGTATAATTGCACTGACTTCCAGATATTTGATTCAAACAGAAATCATTGCAGGTTCTGTGTTAGCTGTATTGTGCATTTCTTGGTTCCTTTAGATTCAACCACAGCTATTGCCAAGACCACTCAACTGTGACCAGAGCTCAGCTGAAGTTGATTTGGCCACAGTTGCCCTTATCAATATAGGCTTCTCTTGGGAACAGTCCAAGTTGGAGAATGAATCAATGGCTGCAATAGCATTTTCCCCTTCACCATCCCTTTTCCCTTCCCCTGTCTTGTATCTCCCTTGATTCCCTTCATGTCAACATTGACCTGTTGAAACCAGCAATCATGAGCCAGAAACTGCTGCATTTTCATGTCCTGAACATTAAGTTCAGAGTCCTTATTGTTGGTCGGGCAAATGTGGGGAAAACCTCCATCTTACAAAGGGTCTGTGAAATGATGGAGAGTTCAAAGATATACAGGGTTCACAGTGGTCATCGTGAAGAGGTTGGTGTAAATCACCTATTTCCTAGCATTTTTTTTTTTTATCAACCAATCAGATTCACCTTGATCCTACTATTGAGGTAAGTCAATGGTGTTTGACCCTGACACAGTTAGATGACTGCCCCACAACAAGCATGGCAACCACAATATCTGGGATGAGCTTATGTTCGCCAATCACAAGGGTTATGTTTTCCATGACTCATGTGGCTTTGAGGCTGGAAATGACTGAGAGTTACAGGCTGTACAAGACTTCATGCGAAGGAAAGCAGCTGCACCCAGACTGCAGGATAGATTACACACAATCTGGTTTGTTATGGTGATATTTTGAATGTGTGAGCTAAGCTATAGCTTTTAGGTACTGCATTCCAATGGAGAATGATTGACCTACAGTGACCTCCAAAACTGTTGCAATGCCTAACCTGAATGTGATGTGCAAAGCACACAACCAACACTCATCAAAATATCACTTAGCCTTAGTGACAGAAAAGGAAGTACATGCCATTAGCTACAAATCACTCTCTGGATTATGTCATATGGCCCAGTGGCTGTGGAGATATGTCCATTTCAAGTCAATGATACCATTGCAATAGTTTTGCAGCTTTTTAAAGATAAATGAACATCTCAATGAAATTGAATAATATTTGGTCTTGTTTGACTTTCCAAACAAAGATACATATAAATATAGTATATCTGAGCTGAAAAAAGTTCACACACCTCTTGATTTCCAACCATCATCATCATGAGATCTTTTACTTCTGCTGAAAAAAACACTATTCTTTCTATGGTTGATGCAGGTCAATCTGCCCACTCTATTTCTACTATCACTGGTGTCCATGTCTCCACCATATCCAAGCTTTGCTCCAAGGAGCATTCTGAACTTCAGAAGTCCATAGGAGGTTGCCCATCTAAGCTTTCCCCTGCCAATATTTGCCATGCAGTTCATCTTATCTCTACTCAGATGGTAGAAAATGCTGTCCAGGTGACCAAGGCCCTTACCAATATTGTCAACCAACCCCTCCCCTCCAGTACAGTCTGCTGACACTTGAAAAAGGTTGGTATAAAGGCTGTAGTCAAGTCCAAACACCCCCTTTTCTCTGCCAAACATCGTAAAGCTTGCTTGGATTTTGCCTATGCTCACAAAGACTGGACCATGGAGGACTGGAAGAAGGTAGTGTGGTCTGATGAGACCAAAATCAATCGCCTTGGGTCAGATGGACACAAGTGGGCATGGAAAAAGGCAGGTGAGGGGCTCAGTGATAGGCTAGTGGATGGAACCCTTAAATTTGGAGGGGGTTCCTTGATGATGTGGAGCTGTATGACTTGGCAGGGAGTTGGCCATGCTGCTAAGATTGATGGTAGGATGGATGGGGACCTTTACCTTCAGATTTTGAAGGATGAACTCATGGATACCTTTGAGTTTCATGGTCTCAATCCTTCTGACATTATCTTTCAGCAGGACAATGATCCTAAGCCACCTGTAGAAAGGTCAAGGAGTGGTTAGAGGAGCAAGAGTTTAGGACTATGGTGTGGCCTGCATAGTCTCCTGACCTAAACCCCCTTGAACATCAATGGGGTTACCTCAAAAGGAGGCTTGCAGAGCATGAACATTCTCCTAAGGGAATTTATGAGTTGTGGGAGAGAGTTGAAGTGGAGTGGGAGAAGATACCAGTTGAGGAGTGTCAAAAGTTGATTAAAAGTATGCCTAGAAAGATTTGGGCAGTGCTTAAGGCCAAAGGGGGCTATACCAAGTATTAATATGTACATATATTTAAAATACTCTCTTTATTTCAAAAGATGCAAAACTGTTGCAATGGTATTGTTGACTTGAAATGGAGATATCTCCACAGCCACTGGGCTACATCACATGATCCAGAGAGTGATTTGTAGCTAATGGCATGTACTTCCTTTTCTATCACTAAGGCTAAGTGATATTTTGATGAGTGTTGGTGGTGTGCAAAGCACACCACATTCAGGTTAGGCATTGCAATGGTTTTGGAGGTCACTGTAAGTATAGTAATACTAAACTATAACATCAGGGGCTAGGCCTATGATATAAGTATGATGTCACTAAAATCTAGGCTCTTTGGCTAGGTCTTCTACAGTATCATAATGTTAAATAAATCTAGCTAAGATCTTAATAAGGCATATACTGGCATATTGGCAGATGCCAGGTGGTAACCATAATGGGAGTAGTCATGAATGCTCCCTTAAGAGACTAGAATGCCTACTGGCAGTCCTTGGAGAATTTCTAGGGGACACCTTTACCAGTTAGATAGATAAGCAGAACAATGATATTGGCATAATTATGTTGGCAACCATACACTTGTTAGAGCTTATGCTACTTCACTTGGAACTTGCTATAGTCAAGAGGAAGTGTATGAGAAATCAACCAGGACTTGACTAAAGTCCAGTTGTTGAAGACATTAGGTTTATATACATACAAGGTACTTTAGGGCAGATGTGTGAGGGATTAGTGAGATATGATGTCAGTGTGGAGCTAAGATAAGGGAAATGAAAAGAAGGGTAGATAAGGGTTTAGAGTGAGCAGTAATTAAGAGAGCATGTTATGTATAGTGACCATAAACCCTAAGGTCATAGAAATCATAGTACCAATGACTAGAAGCCAAAGGTAACCTTTGGGAGGTTACTAGGAGCATTGTAAGGAGTGGATAAGAAAGACTTAAGAAGAAGGCTTTAGGAGACCTTAGGTTCAATCAATGTTACAATTTTCTTTCTTCATGGTCACCTCCTGCTTATTTTCTTTCTTTGCCTTTGGGAGGGACTGATCACATGGGAAGTATACATTCCATACCTAGTCATCCTATACATGGATGACATCTGCCTGATCCTGTTACTATAGTTTCATCTTCACCACTTCTCTTCTTTAATATCTTTTGGATATTGCCTCCATCATCACCATCTCTCTATTTGGTAATGTGTCATCCCTTCTACCATCTCTGATTGATAGTTACCATCTTTTGCTATCCGTGCAGCCTCCCATCACTGATAACTATTTAAGTAGAAACTCCATGTATACTAGATCCTTAGCCAATTCTTACTCACTTGTGGTGTACCTATTGCCTGCTCACTCACTTGCCTTACCAAAGGAGAGAGCCTTTGTCTTTGCCCACCTACCCAGGAGAGCGGCCCCTTGTACTCAGTGAGAATACCCCTTTGACTCAGTGAGAGTCCATCTTCATCGATAGCAAACCCTTGAGGGTCACCCCACTAGTCGAGCATACTCAGTGAGAGTATTGTCAGCCAACTCCAAGGAGTCATCCCACTGACTGCTTCCTTCTAAAATCTGCTAGGGACGTTGTGCCTCTTCATGAGTGCCTCCCCTGTTGAGGTTGATCCAGTGGTCCGTGAGTTAGAAGGATCATTGTAGGTAAGAGTACACCACAACTGTTACAAAAGAATTGGCTTGTCCCCTCTACCTTCTTCTCTAAGAAAGGCTTACCACCATTGATCCCCAATGCCCCTCTTGTAGAGTTTCCAGCTCTTCCACCAGCACCCCTCATCAGGAAGACCCCAGAGAAAGAAGAGGATTTCTCCTCATCCACACCTTATCACAGGCCATTCATACCATGACTTTTAGAGTCCCTGAAGATGATTCCTCAGAGGAGGAACAAGAAGACATCACTGTTGACACACCAGGAGAATTAGAAGCGTCCCCCACACCAGAGACCACCAAAGCAACTGCCAGCTTCCAATAGTTCATATCTGGCTTAT